>CAXDIW010000398.1:0-14000 GCA_963989415.1 Cerceris ruficornis | reverse complement strand
GCAAAGCATCCAAACAGTACAATTCGCCAATTTTTTGTTCTTCAAGTTTAAGTGAACAATGAGCCCCAATGGTTAATCCTTTATCGGAAATTATTTGTAACTTTCGACAAGTAGAACAATGAATGGAACAGGTAGACGGTTGAAATATTTGTATATATTGCTTCCGTATAGTCTAAGAAACATATATGAAAAGCATCCAAACGTTACCATTCGCCAATTTTTTGTTCTTCAAGGTTAAGTGAACAATGAGCCCGATTGTTAATCCTTTATCGGAAATTATTTGTAACTTTCGACAAGTAGAACAATGAATGGAACAGGTAGACGGTTGAAATCTTTTTATATATTGCTTCTATATATTCTAAGAAACATATATGCAAAGCATCCAAACAGTACAATTCGCCAATTTTTTGTTCTTCAAGTTTAAGTGAACAATGAGCCCCAATGGTTAATCCTTTATCGGAAATTATTTGTAACTTTCGACAAGTAGAACAATGAATGGAACAGGTAGACGGTTGAAATCTTTTTATATATTGCTTCTATATAGTCTAAGAAACATATATGCAAAGCATCCAAACAGTACAATTCGCCAATTTTTTGTTCTTCAAGTTTAAGTGAACAATGAGCCCCAATGGTTAATCCTTTATCGGAAATTATTTGTAACTTTCGACAAGTAGAACAATGAATGGAACCGGTAGACGGTTGAAATCTTTTTATATATTGCTTCTATATAGTCTAAGAAACATATATGCAAAGCATCCAAACAGTACAATTCGCCAATTTTTTGTTCTTCAAGTTTAAGTGAACAATGAGCCCCATTGTTAATCCTTTATCGGAAATTATTTCTAACTTTCGACAAGTAGAACAATGAATGGAACACGTAGACGGTTGAAATCTTTGTATATATTGCTTCTATATAGACTAAGAAACATATATGCAAAGCATCCAAACAGTACAATTCGCCAATTTATTGTTCTTCAAGTTTAAGTGAACAACGAGCCCCATTGTTAATCCTTTAAAGGAAATTATTTGTAAATTTCGACAAGTAGAACAATGATTGGAACACGTAGACGGTTGAAATCTTTGTATATATTGCTTCCATATAGTCTAAGAAACATGTACGCAAAGCATCCAAACAGTACCATTCGCCAATTTTTTGTTCTTCAAGTTTAAGTGAACAATGAGCCCCAATGGTTAATCCTTTATCGGAAATTATTTGTAATTTTCGACAAGTAGAACAATGAATGGAACATGTAAACGGTTGAAATCTTTGTATATATTGCTTCTATATAACCTATTAAACATATATGCAAAGCATCCAAATAGTACCATTCGCCAATTTTTTGTTCTTCAAGGTTAAGTGAACAATGAGCCCCATTGTTACTCCTTTATCGGAAATTATTTGTAACTTTCGACAAGTAGAACAATGAATGGAACAGGTAGACGGTTGAAATCTTTTTATATATTGCTTCTATATAGTCTATGAAACATATATGCAAAGCATCCAAACAGTACAATTTGCCAATTTTTTGTTCTTCAAGGTTAAGTGAACAATGAGCCCGATTGTTAATCCTTTATCGGAAACTATTTGTAACTTTCTATATGTAGATCAATAATTGGAACACGTAGACGGTTGAAATCTTTGTATATATTGCTTCTATATAGACTAAGAAACATATATGCAAAGCATCCAAACAGTACCATTCGCCAATTTTTTGTTCTTCAAGTTTAAGTGAACAACGAGCCCCATTGATAATCATGAAACGGAAATTATTTGTAACTTTCGACATGTAGAACAATGAATGGAACAGGTAGACGGTTGAAATCATTATATATATTGCTTCTATATAGTCTAAGAAACATATATGCATAGCATCCACACAGTACAATTCGCCAATTTATTGTTCTTCAAGTTTAAGTGAACAACGAGCCCCATTGTTAATCCATTAAAGGAAATTATTTGTAAATTTCGACAAGTAGAACAATGATTGGAACACGTAGACGGTTGAAATATTATTATATATTGCTTCCATATAGTCTAAGAAACATATATACAAAGCATCCAAACAGTACCATTCGCCAATTTTTTGTTCTTCAAGTTTAAGTGAACAATGAGCCCCATTGTTACTCCTTTATCGGAAATTATTTGTAACTTTCGACAAGTAGAACAATGAATGGAACAGGTAGACGGTTGAAATCTTTTTATATATTGCTTCTATATAGTCTAAGAAACATATATGCAAAGCATCCAAACAGTACAATTCGCCAATTTTTTGTTCTTCAAGTTTAAGTGAACAATGAGCCCCAATGGTTAATCCTTTATCGGAAATTATTTGTAACTTTCGACAAGTAGAACAATGAATGGAACAGGTAGACGGTTGAAATATTTGTATATATTGCTTCCGTATAGTCTAAGAAACATATATGCAAAGCATCCAAACAGTACCATTCGCCAATTTTTTGTTCTTCAAGGTTAAGTGAACAATGAGCCCGATTGTTAATCCTTTATCGGAAATTATTTGTAACTTTCGACAAGTAGAACAATGAATGGAACAGGTAGACGGTTGAAATCTTTTTATATATTGCTTCTATATATTCTAAGAAACATATATGCAAAGCATCCAAACAGTACAATTCGCCAATTTTTTGTTCTTCAAGTTTAAGTGAACAATGAGCCCCAATGGTTAATCCTTTATCGGAAATTATTTGTAACTTTCGACAAGTAGAACAATGAATGGAACAGGTAGACGGTTGAAATATTTGTATATATTGCTTCCGTATAGTCTAAGAAACATATATGCAAAGCATCCAAACAGTACCATTCGCCAATTTTTTGTTCTTCAAGGTTAAGTGAACAATGAGCCCGATTGTTAATCCTTTATCGGAAATTATTTGTAACTTTCGACAAGTAGAACATTGAATGGAACAGGTAGACGGTTGAAATCTTTGAATATATTGCTTCTATATAGTCTAAGAAACTTATATAACAAAGCATCCAAACAGTACAATTCGCCAATTTTTTGTTCTTCAAGTTTAAGTGAACAATGAGCCCCAATGGTTAATCCTTTATCGGAAATTATTTGTAACTTTCGACAAGTAGAACAATGAATGGAACAGGTAGACGGTTGAAATATTTGTATATATTGCTTCCGTATAGTCTAAGAAACATATATGCAAAGCATCCAAACAGTACCATTCGCCAATTTTTTGTTCTTCAAGGTTAAGTGAACAATGAGCCCGATTGTTAATCCTTTATCGGAAATTATTTGTAACTTTCGACAAGTAGAACAATGAATGGAACAGGTAGACGGTTGAAATCTTTGAATATATTGCTTCTATATAGTCTAAGAAACTTATATAACAAAGCATCCAAACAGTACAATTCGCCAATTTTTTGTTCTTCAAGTTTAAGTGAACAATGAGCCCCAATGGTTAATCCTTTATCGGAAATTATTTGTAACTTTCGACAAGTAGAACAATGAATGGAACAGGTAGACGGTTGAAATATTTGTATATATTGCTTCCGTATAGTCTAAGAAACATATATGCAAAGCATCCAAACAGTACCATTCGCCAATTTTTTGTTCTTCAAGGTTAAGTGAACAATGAGCCCGATTGTTAATCCTTTATCGGAAATTATTTCTAACTTTCGACAAGTAGAACAATGAATGGAACACGTAGACGGTTGAAATCTTTGTATATATTGCTTCCATATAGTCTAAGAAACATATATGCATAGCATCCACACAGTACAATTCGCCAATTTATTGTTCTTCAAGTTTAAGTGAACAACGAGCCCCATTGTTAATCCTTTAAAGGAAATTATTTGTAAATTTCGACAAGCAGAACAATGATTGGAACACGTAGACGGTTGAAATCTTTTTATATATTGCTTCTATATAGTCTATGAAACATATATGCAAAGCATCCAAACAGTACAATTCGCCAATTTTTTGTTCTTCAAGTTTAAGTGAACAACGAGCCCCATTGATAATCATGAAACGGAAATTATTTGTAACTTTCGACATGTAGAACAATGAATGGAACAGGTAGACGGTTGAAATCATTATATATACTGCTTCTATATAGTCTAAGAAACATATATGCATAGCATCCACACAGTACAATTCGCCAATTTATTGTTCTTCAAGTTTAAGTGAACAACGAGCCCCATTGTTAATCCTTTAAAGGAAATTATTTGTAAATTTCGACAAGCAGAACAATGATTGGAACACGTAGACGGTTGAAATCTTTTTATATATTGCTTCTATATAGTCTATGAAACATATATGCAAAGCATCCAAACAGTACAATTCGCCAATTTTTTGTTCTTCAAGGTTAAGTGAACAATGAGCCCGATTGTTAATCCTTTATCGGAAATTATTTGTAACTTTCGACAAGTAGAACAATGAATGGAACAGGTAGACGGTTGAAGTCTTTGAATATATTGCTTCTATATAGTCTAAGAAACTTATATAACAAAGCATCCAAACAGTACAATTCGCCAATTTTTTGTTCTTCAAGTTTAAGTGAACAATGAGCCCCAATGGTTAATCCTTTATCGGAAATTATTTGTAATTTTCGACAAGTAGAACAATGAATGGAACACGTAGACGGTTGAAATCTTTAGATATATTGCTTCTATATAACCTAAGCAACATATATGAAAAGCATCCAAACAGTACCATTCGCCAATTTTTTGTTCTTCAAGTTTAAGTGAACAACGAGCCCCATTGATAATCATGAAACGGAAATTATTTGTAACTTTCGACATGTAGAACAATGAATGGAACAGGTAGACGGTTGAAATCATTATATATACTGCTTCTATATAGTCTAAGAAAAATATATGCATAGCATCCACACAGTACAATTCGCCAATTTATTGTTCTTCAAGTTTAAGTGAACAACGAGCCCCATTGTTAATCCTTTAAAGGAAATTATTTGTAACTTTCGACAAGTAGAACAATGAATGGAACAGGTAGACGGTTGAAATCTTTTTATATATTGCTTCTATATAGTCTAAGAAACATATATGCAAAGCATCCAAACAGTACAATTCGCCAATTTTTTGTTCTTCAAGTTTAAGTGAACAATGAGCCCCAATGGTTAATCCTTTATCGAAAATTATTTGTAACTTTCGACAAGTAGAACAATGAATGGAACAGGTAGACGGTTGAAATCTTTTTATATATTGCTTCTATATAGTCTAAGAAACATATATGCAAAGCATCCAAACAGTACCATTCGCCAATTTTTTGTTCTTCAAGTTTAAGTGAACAATGAGCCCCAATGGTTAATCCTTTATCGGAAATTATTTGTAACTTTCGACAAGTAGAACAATGAATGGAACAGGTAGACGGTTGAAATATTTGTATATATTGCTTCCGTATAGTCTAAGAAACATATATGCAAAGCATCCAAACAGTACCATTCGCCAATTTTTTGTTCTTCAAGGTTAAGTGAACAATGAGCCCGATTGTTAATCCTTTATCGGAAATTATTTGTAACTTTCGACAAGTAGAACAATGAATGGAACAGGTAGACGGTTGAAATCTTTGAATATATTGCTTCTATATAGTCTAAGAAACTTATATAACAAAGCATCCAAACAGTACAATTCGCCAATTTTTTGTTCTTCAAGTTTAAGTGAACAATGAGCCCCAATGGTTAATCCTTTATCGGAAATTATTTGTAATTTTCGACTAGTAGAACAATGAATGGAACACGTAGACGGTTGAAATCTTTGTATATATTGCTTCCATATAGTCTAAGAAACATATATGCATAGCATCCACACAGTACAATTCGCCAATTTATTGTTCTTCAAGTTTAAGTGAACAACGAGCCCCATTGTTAATCCTTTAAAGGAAATTATTTGTAAATTTCGACAAGCAGAACAATGATTGGAACACGTAGACGGTTGAAATCTTTTTATATATTGCTTCTATATAGTCTATGAAACATATATGCAAAGCATCCAAACAGTACAATTCGCCAATTTTTTGTTCTTCAAGTTTAAGTGAACAATGAGCCCCAATGGTTAATCCTTTATCGGAAATTATTTGTAACTTTCGACAAGTAGAACAATGAATGGAACAGGTAGACGGTTGAAATCTTTGAATATATTGCTTCTATATAGTCTAAGAAACTTATATAACAAAGCATCCAAACAGTACAATTCGCCAATTTTTTGTTCTTCAAGTTTAAGTGAACAATGAGCCCCAATGGTTAATCCTTTATCGGAAATTATTTGTAACTTTCGACAAGTAGAACAATGAATGGAACAGGTAGACGGTTGAAATATTTGTATATATTGCTTCCGTATAGTCTAAGAAACATATATGCAAAGCATCCAAACAGTACCATTCGCCAATTTTTTGTTCTTCAAGGTTAAGTGAACAATGAGCCCGATTGTTAATCCTTTATCGGAAATTATTTGTAACTTTCGACAAGTAGAACAATGAATGGAACAGGTAGACGGTTGAAATCTTTGAATATATTGCTTCTATATAGTCTAAGAAACTTATATAACAAAGCATCCAAACAGTACAATTCGCCAATTTTTTGTTCTTCAAGTTTAAGTGAACAATGAGCCCCGATGGTTAATCCTTTATCGGAAATTATTTGTAACTTTCGACAAGTAGAACAATGATTGGAACAGGTAGACGGTTGAAATATTTGTATATATTGCTTCCGTATAGTCTAAGAAACATATATGCAAAGCATCCAAACAGTACCATTCGCCAATTTTTTGTTCTTCAAGGTTAAGTGAACAATGAGCCCGATTGTTAATCCTTTATCGGAAATTATTTCTAACTTTCGACAAGTAGAACAATGAATGGAACACGTAGACGGTTGAAATCTTTGTATATATTGCTTCCATATAGTCTAAGAAACATATATGCATAGCATCCACACAGTACAATTCGCCAATTTATTGTTCTTCAAGTTTAAGTGAACAACGAGCCCCATTGTTAATCCTTTAAAGGAAATTATTTGTAAATTTCGACAAGCAGAACAATGATTGGAACACGTAGACGGTTGAAATCTTTTTATATATTGCTTCTATATAGTCTATGAAACATATATGCAAAGCATCCAAACAGTACAATTCGCCAATTTTTTGTTCTTCAAGTTTAAGTGAACAACGAGCCCCATTGATAATCATGAAACGGAAATTATTTGTAACTTTCGACATGTAGAACAATGAATGGAACAGGTAGACGGTTGAAATCATTATATATACTGCTTCTATATAGTCTAAGAAACATATATGCATAGCATCCACACAGTACAATTCGCCAATTTATTGTTCTTCAAGTTTAAGTGAACAACGAGCCCCATTGTTAATCCTTTAAAGGAAATTATTTGTAAATTTCGACAAGCAGAACAATGATTGGAACACGTAGACGGTTGAAATCTTTTTATATATTGCTTCTATATAGTCTATGAAACATATATGCAAAGCATCCAAACAGTACAATTCGCCAATTTTTTGTTCTTCAAGGTTAAGTGAACAATGAGCCCGATTGTTAATCCTTTATCGGAAATTATTTGTAACTTTCGACAAGTAGAACAATGAATGGAACAGGTAGACGGTTGAAATCTTTGAATATATTGCTTCTATATAGTCTAAGAAACTTATATAACAAAGCATCCAAACAGTACAATTCGCCAATTTTTTGTTCTTCAAGTTTAAGTGAACAATGAGCCCCAATGGTTAATCCTTTATCGGAAATTATTTGTAATTTTCGACAAGTAGAACAATGAATGGAACACGTAGACGGTTGAAATCTTTAGATATATTGCTTCTATATAACCTAAGCAACATATATGCAAAGCATCCAAACAGTACCATTCGCCAATTTTTTGTTCTTCAAGTTTAAGTGAACAACGAGCCCCATTGATAATCATGAAACGGAAATTATTTGTAACTTTCGACATGTAGAACAATGAATGGAACAGGTAGACAGTTGAAATATTTGTATATATTGCTTCCGTATAGTCTAAGAAACATATATGCAAAGCATCCAAACAGTACAATTCGCCAATTTTTTGTTCTTCAAGTTTAAGTGAACAATGAGCCCCATTGATAATCATGAAAGGGAAATTATTTGTAACTTTCTTCAAATAGAACAATGAATAGAACAGTTAGACTGTTGAAATCTTTGTATATATTGCTTCCATATAGTCTAAGAAACATATATGCAAAGCATCCAAACAGTACCATTCGCCAATTTTTTGTTCTTCAAGTTTAAGTGAACAACGAGCCCCATCGTTAATCCTTTAAAGGAAATTATTTGTAAATTTCGACAAGTAGAACAATGAATGGAACAGGTAGACAGTTGAAATATTTGTATATATTGCTTCCGTATAGTCTAAGAAACATATATGCAAAGCATCCAAACAGTACAATTCGCCAATTTTTGGTTTTTCAAGTTTAAGTGAAAAATGAGCCCCATTGTTAATCCTTTATCGGAAATTATTTGTAACTTTCGACAAGTAGAACATTGAATGGAACAGGTAGACGGTTGAAAACATTGTATATATTGCTTCTATATAGTCTAAGAAACATGTACGCAAAGCATCCAAACAGTACCATTCGCCAATTTTTTGTTCCTCAAGTTTAAGTGAACAATGAGCCCGATTGTTAATCCTTTATCGGAATTTATTTGTAACTTTCGACAAGTAGAACAATGAATGGAACAGGTAGACGGTTGAAATCTTTGAATATATTGCTTCTATATAGTCTAAGAAACTTATATAACAAAGCATCCAAACAGTACAATTCGCCAATTTTTTGTTCTTCAAGTTTAAGTGAACAATGAGCCCCAATGGTTAATCCTTTATCGGAGATTATTTGTAACTTTCGACAAGTAGAACAATGAATGGAACAGGTAGACGGTTGAAATATTTGTATATATTGCTTCCGTATAGTCTAAGAAACATATATGCCATGCATCCAAACAGTACAATTCGCCAATTTCTGGTTTTTCAAGTTTAATTGAACTACGAGCCCCATTGTTAATCCTTTAAAGGAAATTATTTGTAAATTTCGACAAGTAGAACAATGAATGGATCATGTAGACGGTTGAAATCATTGTATATATTGCTTCTATATAGTCTACGAAACATATATGCAAAGCATCCAAACAGTACAATTCGCCAATTTTTTGTTCTTCAAGTTTAAGTGAACTACGAGCCCCATTGTTAATCCTTTAACGGAAATTAATTGTAACTTTCTACAAGTAGAACAATGATTGGAACACGTAGACGGTTGAAATCTTTGTATATATTGCTTCCATATAGTCTAAGAAACATATATGCAAAGCATCCAAACAGTACAATTCGCCAATTTTTTGTTCTTCAAGTTTAAGTGAACAATGAGCCCCATTGATAATCATGAAAGGGAAATTATTTGTAACTTTCTTCAAATAGAACAATGAATAGAACAGTTAGACTGTTGAAATCTTTGTATATATTGCTTCCATATAGTCTAAGAAACATATATGCAGAGCATCCAAACAGTACCATTCGCCAATTTTTTGTTCTTCAAGTTTAAGTGAACAACGAGCCCCATCGTTAATCCTTTAAAGGAAATTATTTGTAAATTTCGACAAGTAGAACAATGAATGGAACAGGTAGACGGTTGAAATCATTGTATATATTGCTTCTATATAGTCTACGAAACATATATGCAAAGCATCCAAACAGTACAATTCGCCAATTTTTTGTTCTTCAAGTTTAAGTGAACAATGAGCCCCATTGATAATCATGAAAGGGAAATTATTTGTAACTTTCTTCAAATAGAGCAATGAATAGAACAGTTAGACTGTTGAAAACTTTGTATATATTGCTTCTATATAGTCTAAGAAACATATATGCAAAGCATCCAAACAGTACGATTCGACAATTTTTTGTTCTTCAAGTTTAAGTGAACAATGAGCCCCAATGGTTAATCCTTTATCGGAAATTATTTGTAACTTTCGACAAGTAGAACAATGAATGGAACAGGCAGACGGTTGAAATCTTTGTATATATTGCTTCTATATAGTCTAAGAAACATATATGCAAAGCATCCAAACAGTACAATTCGCCAATTTCTGGTTTTTCAAGTTTAATTGAACTACGAGCCCCATTGTTAATCCTTTAAAGGAAATTATTTGTAACTTTCGACAAGTAGAACAATGAATGGAACAGGTAGACGGTTGAAATCCTTGTATATATTGCTTCCATCTAGTGTAAGAAACAAATATGCAAAGCATCCAAACAGTACAATTCGCCAATTTTTTGTTCTTCAAGTTTAAGTGAACTACGAGCCCCATTGTTAATCCTTTAACGGAAATTAATTGTAACTTTCTACAAGTAGAACAATGATTGGAACACGTAGACGGTTGAAATCTTTGTATATATTGCTTCCATATAGTCTAAGAAACATATATGCAAAGCATCCAAACAGTACAATTCGCCAATTTTTTGTTCTTCAAGTTTAAGTGAACAATGAGCCCCATTGATAATCATGAAAGGGAAATTATTTGTAACTTTCTTCAAATAGAACAATGAATAGAACAGTTAGACTGTTGAAATCTTTTTATATATTGCTTCTATATAGTCTAAGAAACATATATGCAAAGCATCCAAACAGTACGATTCGACAATTTTTTGTTCTTCAACTTTAAGTGAACAACGAGCCCCATTGATAATCATGAAAAGGAAATTATTTGTAACTTTCTACAAGTAGAACAATGAATAGAACATGTAGACGGTTGAAATCTTTGTATATATTGCTTCTATATAGTCTAAGAAACATATACGCAAAGCATCCAAACAGTACCATTCGCCAATTTTTTGTTCTTCAAGTTTAAGTGAACAACGAGCCCCATCGTTAATCCTTTAAAGGAAATTATTTGTAAATTTCGACAAGTAGAACAATGAATGGAACAGGTAGACGGTTGAAATCATTGTATATATTGCTTCTATATAGTCTTAGAAACATATATGCAAAGCATCCAAACAGTACCATTCGCCAATTTTTTGTTCTTCAAGTTTAAGTGAACAATGAGCCCCATTGTTAATCCTTTAACGGAAATTAATTGTAACTTTCTACAAGTAGAACAATGATTGGGACACGTAGACGGTTGAAATCTTTGTATATATTACTTCTATATAATCTAAGAAACAAATATGCAAAGCATCCAAACAGAACCATTCGCGAATTTTTTGTTCTTAAAGGTTAAGTGAACAATGAGCCCCATTGTTAATCCTTTATCGGAAATTATTTGTAACTTTCGACAAGTAGAACAATGAATGGAACAGGTAGACGGTTGAAATCTTTGTATATATTGCTTCCATCTAGTGTAAGAAACAAATATGCAAAGCATCCAAAAAGTACAATTCGCCAATTTATTGTTCTTCAAGTTTAAGTGAACAATGAGCCCCAATGGTTAATCCTTTAAAGGAAATTATTTGTAAATTTCGACAAGTAGAACAATGAATGGATCATGTAGACGGTTGAAATCATTGTATATATTGCTTCTATATAGTCTACGAAACATATATGCAAAGCATCCAAACAGTACAATTCGCCAATTTTTTGTTCTTCAAGTTTAAGTGAACAATGAGCCCCATTGATAATCATGAAAGGGAAATTATTTGTAACTTTCTTCAAATAGAACAATGAATAGAATAGTTAGACTGTTGAAATCTTTGTATATATTGCTTCTATATAGTCTAAGAAACATATATGCAAAGCATCCAAACAGTACGATTCGACAATTTTTTGTTCTTCAAGTTTAAGTGAACAATGAGCCCCAATGGTTAATCCTTTATCGGAAATTATTTGTAACTTTCGACAAGTAGAACAATGAATGGAACAGGTAGACGGTTGAAATCCTTGTATATATTGCTTCCATCTAGTGTAAGAAACAAATATGCATAGCATCCAAACAGTACAATTCGCCAAATTTTTGTTCTTCAAGTCTAAGTGAACAATGAGCCCCAATGGTTAATCCTTTATCGGAAATTATTTGTAACTTTCGACAAGTAGAACAATGAATGGAACAGGTAGACGGTTGAAATCTTTGTATATATTGCTTCTATATAGTCTAAGAAACATATATGCAAAGCATCCAAACAGTACAATTCGCCAATTTTTGGTTTTTCAAGTTTAATTGAACTACGAGCCCCATTGTTAATCCTTTAAAGGAAATTATTTGTAAATTTCGACAAGTAGAACAATGAATGGAACATGTAGACGGTTGAAATCATTGTATATATTGCTTCTATATAGTCTACGAAACATATATGCAAAGCATCCAAACAGTACAATTCGCCAATTTTTTGTTCTTCAAGTTTAAGTGAACTACGAGCCCCATTGTTAATCCTTTAACGGAAATTAATTGTAACTTTCTACAAGTAGAACAATGATTGGAACACGTAGACGGTTGAAATCTTTGTATATATTGCTTCCATATAGTCTAAGAAACATATATGCAAAGCATCCAAACAGTACAATTCGCCAATTTTTTGTACTTCAAGTTTAAGTGAACAATGAGCCCCATTGATAATCATGAAAAGGAAATTATTTGTAACTTTCTACAAGTAGAACAATGAATAGAACATGTAGACGGTTGAAATCTTTGTATATATTGCTTCTATATAGTCTAAGAAACATATATGCAAAGCATCCAAACAGTACCATTCGCCAATTTTTTGTTCTTCAAGTTTAAGTGAACAACGAGCCCCATCGTTAATACTTTAAAGGAAATTATTTGTAAATTTCGACAAGTAGAACAATGAATGGAACAGGTAGACGGTTGAAATCATTGTATATATTGCTTCTATATAGTCTTAGAAACATATATGCAAAGCATCCAAACAGTACCATTCGCCAATTTTTTGTTCTTCAAGTTTAAGTGAACAATGAGCCCCATTGTTAATCCTTTAACGGAAATTAATTGTAACTTTCTACAAGTAGAACAATGATTGGGACACGTAGACGGTTGAAATCTTTGTATATATTACTTCTATATAATCTAAGAAACAAATATGCAAAGCATCCAAACAGAACCATTCGCGAATTTTTTGTTCTTAAAGGTTAAGTGAACAATGAGCCCCATTGTTAATCCTTTATTGGAAATTATTTGTAACTTTCGACAAGTAGAACAATGAATGGAACAGGTAGACGGTTGAAATCTTTGTATATATTGCTTCCATCTAGTGTAAGAAACAAATATGCAAAGCATCCAAAAAGTACAATTCGCCAATTTATTGTTCTTCAAGTTTAAGTGAACAATGAGCCCCAATGGTTAATCCTTTAAAGGAAATTATTTGTAAATTTCGACAAGTAGAACAATGAATGGATCATGTAGACGGTTGAAATCATTGTATATATTGCTTCTATATAGTCTACGAAACATATATGCAAAGCATCCAAACAGTACAATTCGCCAATTTTTTGTTCTTCAAGTTTAAGTGAACAATGAGCCCCATTGATAATCATGAAAGGGAAATTATTTGTAACTTTCTTCAAATAGAACAATGAATAGAATAGTTAGACTGTTGAAATCTTTGTATATATTGCTTCTATATAGTCTAAGAAACATATATGCAAAGCATCCAAACAGTACGATTCGACAATTTTTTGTTCTTCAAGTTTAAGTGAACAATGAGCCCCATTGATAATCATGAAAGGGAAATTATTTGTAACTTTCTTTAAATAGAACAATGAATAGAACAGTTAGACTGTTGAAAACTTTGTATATATTGCTTCTATATAGTCTAAGAAACATATATGCAAAGCATCCAAACAGTACAATTCGCCAATTTTTTGTTCTTCAAGTTTAAGTGAACAATGAGCCCCATTGATAATCATGAAAGGGAAATTATTTGTAACTTTCTTCAAATAGAACAATGAATAGAATAGTTAGACTGTTGAAATCTTTGTATATATTGCTTCTATATAGTCTAAGAAACATATATGCAAAGCATCCAAACAGTAC
>CAXDIW010000397.1:0-82000 GCA_963989415.1 Cerceris ruficornis | reverse complement strand
ATTCGCCAATTTTTTGTTCTTCAAGTTTAAGTGAACAATGAGCCCCATTGTTAATCCTTCATCGGAAATTATTTGTAACTTTCGACAAGTAGAACAATGAATGGAACAGGTAGACGGTTGAAATCTTTGTATATATTGCTTCTATATAGTCTAAGAAACATATATGCAAAGCATCCAAACAGTACAATTCGCCAATTTTTTGTTCTTCAAGTTTAAGTGAACAATGAGCCACATTGTTAATCCTTTAAAGGAAATTATTTGTAAATTTCGACTAGTAGAACAATGAATGGAACAGGTAGACGGTTGAAATCATTGTATATATTGCTTCTATATAATCTAAGAGACATATCTGCAAATCATCCAAACAATACAATTCGCCAATTATTTGATCTTCAAGGTTAAGTGAACTACGAGCCCCATTGTTAATACTTTAACGGAAATTATTTGTAACTTGCGTCAAGTAGAACAATGAATGGAACAGGTAGACGGTTGAAATCAATGGATATATTGCTTCTATATAGTCTAAGAAACATATATGCAAAGCATCCAAACAGTACCATTCGCCAATTTTTTGTTCTTCAAGTTTAAGTGAACAACGAGCCCCATTGTTAATCATTTAAAGGAAATTATTTGTAAATTTCGACAAGTAGAACAATGATTGGAACACGTAGACGGTTGAAATCTTTGTATATATTGCTTCCATATAGTCTAAGAAACATGTACGCAAAGCATCCAAACAGTACCATTCGCCAATTTTTTGTTCTTCAAGTGTATGTGAACAATGAGCCCCAATGGTTAATCCTTTATCGGAAATTATTTGTAATTTTCGACAAGTAGAACAATGAATGGAACAGGTAGACGGTTGAAATCTTTGTATATATTGCTTCTATATAATCTAAGAAACATATATGCAAAGCATCCAAACAGTACAATTCGCCAATTATTTGATCTTCAAGTTTAAGTGAACTACGAGCCCCATTGTTAATCCTTTAAAGGAAATTATTTGTATATTTCGGCAAGTAGAACAATGAATGGAATAGGTAGACGGTTGAAATCATTGTATATATTGCTTCTATATAGTCTAAGAAACATATATGCAAAGCATCCAAACAGTACAATTCGCCAATTTCTTGTTCTCCAAAGTTTAAGTGAACAACGAGCCCCATTGTTAATCCTTTAAAGGAAATTATTTGTAAATTTCGACAAGTAGAACAATGATTGGAACACGTAGACGGTTGAAATCATTGTATATATTGCTTCTACATAGTCCAAGGAACATATATGCAAAGCGTCCAAACAGTACAATTCGCCAATTTTTTGCTCTTCAAGTTTAAGTGAACTACGAGCCCCATTGTTAATCCTTTAAAGGAAATTATTTGTAAATTTCGACAAGTAGAACAATGAATGGAACAGGTAGACGGTTGAAATAATTGTATATATTGCTTCTATATAATCTAAGAAACATATATGCAAAACATCCAAACAGTAACAATCGCCAATTTTTTGATCTTCAAGTTTAAGTGAACAGCGAGCCCAATTGATAATCATGAAATGGAAATTATTTGTAACTTTCTACAAGTAGAACAATGAATAGTACAGGTAGACATGTGAAATCTTTCTATATATTGCTTCTAAATAGTCTAAGAAACATATATGCAAAGCATCCAAACAGTACAATTCGCCAATTTTTTGTTCTTCAAGTTTAAGTGAACTACGAGCCCCATTGTTAATCCTTTAAAGGAAATTATTTGTAAATTTCGGCAAGTAGAACAATGAATGGAATAGGTAGACGGTTGAAATCATTGTATATATTGCTTCCATATAGTCTAAGAAACATATCTGCATATCATCCAAACAGTACAATTCGCCAATTATTTGATCTTCAAGTTTAAGTGAACTACGAGCCCCATTGTTAATCCTTTAAAGGAAATTATTTGTAAATTTCTACAAGTAGAACAATGATTGGAACACGTAGACGGTTGAAATCTTTGTATATATTGCTTCCATATAGTCTAAGAAACATATATACAAAGCATCCAAACAGTACCATTCGCCAATTTTTTGTCCTTCAAGTTTAAGTGAACAATGAGCCCCATTGTTAATACTTTATCGGAAATTATTTGTAACTTTCGACAAGTAGAACAATGAATGGAACAGGTAGACGGTCGAAATCTTTGTATATATTGCTTCTATATAGTCTAAGAAACATATATGCAAATCATCCAAACAGTACAATTCGCCAATTATTTGATCTTCAAATTTAAGTGAACTACGAGCCCCATTGTTAATACTTTAACGGAAATTATTTGTAACTTGCGACAAGTAGAACAATGAATGGAACAGGTAGACGGTTGAAATCAATGTATATATTGCTTCTATATAGTCTAAGAAACATATATGCAAAGCATCCAAACAGTACCATTCGCCAATTTTTTGTTCTTCAAGTTTAAGTGAACAATGAGCCCCATTGTTAATCCTTCATCGGAAATTATTTGTAACTTTCGACAAGTAGAACAATGAATGGAACAGGTAGACGGTCGAAATCTTTGTATATATTGCTTCTATATAGTCTAAGAAACATATATGCAAAGCATCCAAACAGTACAATTCGCAAATTTTTTGTTCTTCAAGTTTAAGTGAACAATGAGCCCCAATGGTTAATCCTTTATCGGTAATTATTTGTAACTTTCGACAAGTAGAACAATGTCTGGAACAGGTAGACGGTTGAAATCCTTGTATATATTGCGTCTATATAGTCTAAGAAACATATATGCAAAGCATCCAAACAGTACAATTCGCCAATTTATTGTTCTTCAAGTTTAAGTGAACTACGAGCCCCATTGTTAATCCTTTAAAGGAAATTATTTGTAAATTTCGACAAGTAGAACAATGAATGGAATAGGTAGACGGTTGAAATCATTGTATATATTGCTTCTATATAGTCTAAGAAACATATATGCATAGCGTCCAAACAGTACAATTCGCCAATTTTTTGCTCTTCAAGTTTAAGTGAACTACGAGCCCCATTGTTAATCCTTTAAAGGAAATTATTTGTAACTTTCGACAAGTAGAACAATGAATGGAACAGGTAGACGGTCGAAATCTTTCTATATATTGCTTCTAAATAGTCTAAGAAACATATATGCAAAGCATCCAAACAGTACAATTCGCCAATTATTTGATCTTCAAGTTTAAGTGAACTACGAGCCCCATTGTTAATCCTTTAAAGGAAATTATTTGTAAATTTCGACAAGTAGAACAATGATTGGAACACGTAGTCGGTTGAAATCATTGTATATATTGCTTCTATATAGTCCAAGGAACATATATGCAAAGCGTCCAAACAGTACAATTCGCCAATTTTTTGCTCTTCAAGTTTAAGTGAACTACGAGCCCCATTGTTAATACTTTAAAGGAAATTATTTGTAAATTTCGACTAGTAGAACAATGAATGGAACAGGTAGACGGTTGAAATTATTGTATATATTGCTTCTATATAATCTAAGAGACACATATGAAAAACCATCCAAACAGTACAATTCGCCAATTATTTCATCTTCATGATTAAATGAACTACGAGCCCCATTGTTAATCCTTTAAAGGAAATTATTTGTAAATTTCGACAAGTAGAACAATGAATGGATCATGTAGACGGTTGAAATCATTGTATATATTGCTTCTATATAGTCTACGAAACAAATATGCAAAGCATCCAAACAGTACAATTCGCCAATTTTTTGTTCTTCAAGTTTAAGTGAACTACGAGCCCCATTGTTAATCCTTTAACGGAAATTAATTGTAACTTTCTACAAGTAGAACAATGATTGGAACACGTAGACGGTTGAAATCTTTGTATATATTGCTTCCATATAGTCTAAGAAACATATATACAAAGCATCCAAACAGTACCATTCGCCAATTTTTTGTCCTTCAAGTTTAAGTGAACAATGAGCCCCATTGTTAATCCCATATCGGAAATTATTTGTAACTTTCGACAAGTAGAACAATGAATGGAACAGGTAGACGGTCGAAATCTTTGTATATATTGCTCCTATATAGTCTAAGAAACATATATACAAAGCATCCAAACAGTACCATTCGCCAATTTTTTGTCCTTCAAGTTTAAGTGAACAATCAGCCCCATTGTTAATCCTTTATCGGAAATTATTTGTAACTTTCGACAAGTAGAACAATGAATGGAACAGGTAGACGGTTGAAATCTTTGTATATATTGCTTCTATATAGTCTATGAAACATATATGCAAAGCATCCAAACAGTACAATTCGCCAATTTTTTGTTCTTCAAGTTTAAGTGAACAATGAGCCCCAATGGTTAATCGTTTATCGGTAATTATTTGTAACTTTCGACAAGTAGAACAATGTCTGGAACAGGTAGACGGTTGAAATCCTTGTATATATTGCGTCTGTATAGTCTAAGAAACATATATGCAAAGCATCCAAACAGTACAATTCGCCAATTTTTTGTTCTTCAAGTTTAAGTGAACAATGAGCCCCAATGGTTAATCCTTTATCGGTAATTATTTGTAACTTTCGACAAGTAGAACAATGAATAGTACAGGTAGACGGGTGAAATCTTTCTATATATTGCTTCTAAATAGTCTAAGAAACATATATGCAAAGCATCCAAACAGTACAATTCGCCAATTATTTGATCTTCATGTTTAAGTGAACTACGAGCCCCATTGTTAATCCTTTAAAGGAAATTATTTGTAAATTTCGACAAGTAGAACAATGATTGGAACACGTAGACGGTTGAAATCATTGTATATATTGCTTCTATATAGTCCAAGGAACATATATGGAAAGCGTCCAAACAGTACAATTCGCCAATTTTTTGCTCTTCAAGTTTAAGTGAACTACGAGCCCCATTGCTAATCCTTTAAAGGAAATTATTTGTAAATTTCGGCAAGTAGAACAAAGAATGGAACTGGTAGACGGTTGAAATCTTTGTATATATTGCTTCTATATAATCTAAGAGACACATATGAAAAAGCATCCAAACAGTGCAATTCGCCAATTATTTCATCTTCATGATTAAATGAACTACGAGCCCCATTGTTAATCCTTTAAAGGAAATTATTTGTAACTTTCTACAAGTAGAACAATGAATAGTACAGGTAGACGGTTGAAATATTTGTATATATTGCTTCTATATAATATAAGAAACATATATTCAAAGCATCCAAACAGTACCATCCGCCAATTTTTTGTTCTTCAAGTTTAAGTGAACTACGAGCCCCATTGTTAATCCTTTAAAGGAAATTATTTGTAAATTTCGCAAGTAGAACAATGAATGGAATAGGCAGACGGTTGAAATCATTGTATATATTGCTTCTATATAGTCTAAGAAACATATATGCAAAGCATCCAAACAGTACAATTCGCCAATTTCTTGTTCTGCAAGTTTAAGTGAACAACGAGCCCCATTGTTAATCCTTTAAAGGAAATTATTTGTAAATTTCGACAAGTAGAACAATGAATGGAACAGGTAGACTGTTGAAATCATTGTATATATTGCTTCTATATAGTCTAAGAAACATATATGCAAAGCATCCAAACAGTACAATTCGCCAATTTCTTGTTCTGCAAGTTTAAGTGAACAACGAGCCCCATTGTTAATCCTTTAAAGGAAATTATTTGTAAATTTCGACAAGTAGAACAATGATTGGAACACGTAGACTGTTGAAATCTTTGTATATATTGCTTCCATATAGTCTAAGAAACATGTACGCAAAGCATCCAAACAGTACAATTGGCCAATTTATTGTTCTTCAAGTTTAAGTGAACAACGAGCCCCATTGTTAATCCTTTAAAGGAAATTATTTGTAAATTTCGACAAGTAGAACAATGAATGGAATAGGTAGACGGTTGAAATCATTGTATATATTGCTTCTATATAGTCTAAGAAACATATATGCAAAGCATCCAAACAGTACAATTCGCCAATTTCTTGTTCTTCAAGTTTAAGTGAACAACGAGCCCCATTGTTTGTAGTAAGGTATTAAATATGTAAGTAAGGTAATAAATAAATGAAAACACACACACGACACAAATTAAACAAAATAACTAGAGTATATATTTGGTGATAATTATATGTAGTAACAAGGATAATAGTAATAAGGTTAATAATAATAATAATAATAACGGTAATAAAAGTAATAAAGGCACGACATCCGTCTCACTAAGATGATCGAATCAGACTTCGTCAAAAGCCACGCTTCGGCGTTTGGTCGCTAAACAGATGACACGCGGGTACGGGCTATTCAGGCCCGTACCTACGAAATCCGTTCATCTAATACCATCTTTTTCCCTTTTTTTTTTTGTTGAAAGGGGCACTATAGCTCGTCCATCCTGACAGATGATTGCCCTCAATCACTCGGTACATTAAGTAATTCTTAACGGCTAATATTAATTATGATATACACTTAACTTATACAAATATGGTTAAAAATGATATAATTATAATTAAACAAAACATAGCTAAGTTATCGGCAAACATGGTTTGTTTTATACTTTGACCCAAGGCTTCATGTTTTCTGGTGAACATACGGTTTCAAAAGGGATTTGAGTGAGTTGATGTCCATCAAGATCACATACTACATATCTATCGTAATCAAGCACACGCTTTATTTCATAGGGTCCTCTAAATTTTGGCAGTAATTTCTTATTAATTCCTGGCGTTACATCTACGTTTTTAATCATTACATATTCGCCTAATTTATAATTTGTCGGTTTTTTACGTTTCTTATCATAATAATTTTGGTTATAAGCGTTACTAGCGTGTATATTTGCGACTGCGCTTTCTCGTATCTCATCTAAATTTCTATTTACATTTATCGGTTCTCCTAAAACCTGTCGCAAATCATCATTAACAGTACCTATTTGGTCGGTCCCAAATAATAATTTGGCAGGCGTATGACCTGTGGCTCTGTTCACACTGTTATTAAATGCGTATTCAATTTCCGATAAAATACGATCCCAAGTATGAGTTGTCTTTGTCAATTTTGCCAACATCGGGGTCAAAGAACGATTGACGCGTTCTATTTGGCCGTTAGCATGGGGAGTAGCCGTAGCTATCAAAACGTGCTGTATCCCATGCTGCGATACGAAATCTTTAAATTTCGTGGAAGTAAAAGCACTACCTCGGTCGGAAACTATCTTCTTCGGTCTACTGTACGTCGAAAAATAACTGCTTAAATGCCGCATAACCTCGTCTACACCCGTGCTAACTGTGGGATATAACTTAACAAATTTGCTGAAAGCATCTATTACTTCGAAGATATACTTATATCGATGGTTTGTCCGATCCAAAGGGCCATAATGATCGATGTGTATACATTGAAAAGGAATATCTCCCTTGTCTGGACATTGTAACCTTCCTTCAATACGATTAGCGGTCGTAGCATACGTAATGCATTTTAGACAGTTAGCGATATACTTTTTAATTTTATTTCGAGCATCCGGGAACCAATAGACTCGAGTGACGTACTCTAACGTTTTATTTAAACCCTGATGTCCTATCTCTTCGTGATTCGTACGGATGACGTTGTCTATCATAGAAGATGGCACGTAAAATAACAATTTCTGACTTATCTTGCGGTACACAAGACCATTGTTCAATTCAAAGAGTTTGCTTTCCGATTTCTCTAATTCTTGGCGAATTTTATCTATTTGAGGATCCTTACTTTGTAAAATTTCTAAATTTCTTTCAAAACTATTTTCAGTAATAAGTAAAATATTATGTTTACGGCTCAGAGCATCAGCATGTTGCATACGGTCTCCTGTACGGTGCTCTAGCGTGTAATTATAATTTCGTAAAGTTAACGACCACCTTAATATTCGCGGATTTACTTCCTTTCGCTCCAAGGTCAATTTTAAGCTGTTACAATCTGTTACAATTTTGAACAAAATCCCTTGTAGGTAAATCCGAAATCTTTCTAAAGAGTACACAATTGCCAATGCCTCAAGCTCAAAGCTATGATATTTTGACTCCGCTTGCGTAGTTCTTTTACTAAAATATGAAATCGGATGATATTTACCATCTGCCTGCTTCTGCAATAGTACAGAGCCGTATCCATGTGCGCTCGCGTCACAGTGGAGTTCGGTTTCCGCTTTTGGGTTATAGATTGCTAATACCGGTTCTGAGATCAGACACTGTTTAAGGTTTTCAAAAGAATTTAGTGCATCATTATGCCAAATGAAATCCTGCTTTGATTTTAATATGTCATATAAGGGTTTAGCTATAATAGCAAAGTTTTTAATAAATCTTCTAAAATATGAAACCAATCCCAGAAAACTTTGTACGTCTCGATAATTTCTCGGAATCGGGTAATCTAATACCGAATCTATATTTTCCCTGCTAGGTTTTATTCCATCGACACTTATACGATAACCTAAATACACTATTTCGGTAAGCAAGAAAGCGCATTTTTCAAATTTTAGTTCCAAACAATTTTCTACCAAAATGTTTAACACCCTCTTGAGGATTTCTAAATTTTCTTCAATTGTTTCGGTTGCTATTAACAAATCATCTAAATATATTAGAATTTTACTTTCGTACAAGAGTGTCCGAAAAACTTTATGAATATACCTCATGAAAAAAGAAGGACCGTTAGATAAACCAAAGGGCATCCTCAGATACTCGTACTGACCCAAAAAGGTTACAAAAGAAGTGTATTGTATGGAATTTTCTTTTAATTTAACATGGTGAAAAGCATCTTTTAGGTCTAGGCGCGTAAAGTATACTTTATCTTTCAAGCTGTCAATATGGTCATCAATCCTCGGAATAGGAAAGTTATCCCGCAAAGTGATTTTGTTTAAATCTCTGTAATCAACTGCCATTCGGTAATCGCCGGATTTCTTTTTAATTAAAACAATGGGACTACTATACTGTGAAGTACTAGGTCTAATAATTTTTCTATCTAATAAATCATGAATGATTTCCGAAACGGCTTGTTTCTCACAATAAGAAAGTCTTCGCGGATTGTAATAGAACGGTTGATGACTGGACTTCAGTATTAATTCCATTTCGAGATCGGTTGCAGGAGAATACGGTCTCTCTGGCTTTACATAGTAGTCGTCAATGCAGCTTCGAACGCTACTTTGTATTTCGTTGCTTAAGTTCTCATTGATCTGTGTATTCGACGAATGATTCTCTATAGTTTCGATCACGTCGATCTGCAATATTTCTGAGGGATTCTCATCCTCGTTTACTGTTTCGCTACTATGTACAGTTACAGTTTTACCAAAATTAATCAATATCTTATCATTAGCAATATAATCACGCCCTAATAAGCAAGCATAGCTCATAGTAGCCTCCGGTACTATATAAAAATCAATAGAAACTTCGCAGTTTTGAATTCTGACGGATTGTTTAAGACGGCCTAATACAACAATCTTACTTTTATTGATTCCTTCAAATTTTAAAGTACTAGTATCCTTTTCAATATTTGTGGAAATTGGAATGAAGTTATTACTTAACAGAGATATAGGACTCCCGGTATCCAATACAGCCGTTGTCTCGCCAATATCTAAGGATACGCTTACCGTGTAACTCGGAATAATACTTCCTTCGATATCTACTAAATGAGCGGTGGTATTTTTCGCCGTCACCGGTTGTCGAGAAGAGCTTGCACGCAGTGGACACGAAATCTTCTGATAGTTTGATCGTGTTCTTAGTCTTATCGCGTTTAAATTCTTTCTACGATTACCTTCCAGAAATCGTCAGCCTGCGATCCCACAGCAATACACTTTTACCGCTCGAAGTGTATTGCATAATTATAAAGTTACGTCAGCCTAACTAACATTCCTGTGGCAACCCGTGTTAACCATACACGGGATCGTCCACGCGTGTTCCAACCTCCTGTGGCAACCCGTGTTATCCATACACGGGATCGTCCACGCGTGTTCCAACCTCCTGTGGCAACCCGTGTTAGCCATACACGGGATCGTCCACGCGTGTTCCAACCTCCTGTGGCAACCCGTGTTATCCATACACGGGATCGTCCACGCGTGTTCCAATCTCCTGTGGCAACCCGTGTTAGCCATACACGGGATCGTCCACGACTAACAAACTACTTCTAAAACCCAACGAACACCACAACGAACACAGCACCTTATTCTTTTACCTCGGCCACTCGCAACGCTCCTGGCCCTTGGCACGTAACAGCTTCCTCTTGAGGCCAGCTCCTTCATTACCAAAAAATATTCATGGACGGATTCATCCTGTTTCATTTTTCTTTTGCGCAGCTTCTCGTGCAACTGAGCGCTGTTGATTTCACTTGAAAATTCATCTAACAAACGTGACTTTAATTCCGTCCAGGTCGATATCCCCTTTTCGCCTCTAATAAATAGTTTCGCCAAACCTTTCAGTGACTTCTTCGCGAACAATAGCATTTGTAAAGTCGTCCAACCTAATAGTGTTGCGTTGTCCTCGAAATCTGATACCCACGCCTCTATAGCGTAATCGTCGCTACCATCGAAAGTCCTAATCGTATCTTCAACGTCGCGGAAGCTTAGCGTGAATTTCGGTACGCTCGGAGAAAAAGATGCAACAGACACATTGTCCGGCTCTGAATTAATTTCCTCATCCGAATCAGATCCACTGCTTGCGTCGTTTAATAGATTTAAATCTGTCAAATGTTGGCATATTCGACGTGCAATCGTCTCTGCATCTCCCGTATAGTCCATGCGTAAAACATTACAAATCGCCGTAAGATCGCCCAAATTCAATTCCTTGACTGCCCATGAAATCTTCTCTTTATACTCGTTCGAATCTTGTTGGAACGGGAATCCCGAAAAATCACGTAAACGACTTCGATTTTTTCGATCACCGTCTTCACCGAACACAAATTTATGCAATGCCCTAATCGTTTTCTTTGGGGCCTTGGAGATATTTTCCTTTATCCCGGGAATATGCTGCAACGTTTCCATGTCTGTCAATTATTAACTTCACACGATAGTGTAGAAATAGTCACGAATAAATCAACGCCACTGTGTTCACTTTCAAATTGTTTTTAACTGTCTTATGGTCTTTTATCCCACTTCTGATGCTGTAGTAAGGTATTTAATATGTAAGTAAGGTAATAAATAAATGAAAACACACACACGACACAAATTAAACAAAATAACTAGAGTATATATTTGGTGATAATTATATGTAGTAACAAGGATAATAGTAATAAGGTTAATAATAATAATAATAATAACGGTAATAAAAGTAATAAAGGCACGACATCCGTCTCACAAAGATGATCGAATCAGACTGCGTCAAAAGCCACGCATCGGCGTTTGGTCGCAAAACAGATGACACGCGGGTACGGGCTATTCAGGCCCGTACCTACGAAATCCGTTCATCTAATACCATTTTTTCCCTTTTTTTTTGTTGAAAGGGGCACTATATGTTAATCCTTTAAAGGAAATTATTTGTAAATTTCGACAAGAAGAAGAATGATTGGAACACGTAGACCGTTGAAATCTTTGTATATATTGCTTCCATATAGTCTAAGAAACATGTACGCAAAGCATCCAAACAGTACCATTTGCCAATTTTTTGGTCTTCAAGTTTAAGTGAACAATGAGCCCCAATGGTTAATCCTTAATCGGAAATTATTTGTAATTTTCGACAAGTAGAACAATGAATGGAACAGGTAGCCGGTTGAAATATTCGTATATATTGCTTCTATATAATCTAAGAAACATATATGCAAAGCATCCAAACAGTATCGTTCGCCAATTTTTTGTTCTTCAAGTTTAAGTGAACAACGAGCCCCATTGATAATCATGAAACGGAAATTATTTGTAACTTTCTACAAGTAGAACAATGAATGGAACAGGTGGAAGGTTGAAATCAATGTATATATTGCTTCCATATAGTCTAAGAAACATATATGCAAAGCATCCAAACAGTACAATTCGCCAATTTTTTGTTTTTCAATTTTAAGTGAACAATGAGCCCCCATGGTTAATCCTTTATCGGAAATTATTTGTAACTTTCGACAAGTAGAACAATGAATGGAACAGGTAGACGGTTGAATTCTTTGTATATATTGCTTCTATATAGTCGAAGAAACATATATGCAAAGCATCCAAACAGTACAATTCGCCAATTCATTGTTCTTCAAGTTTAAGTGTACAACGAGCCCCATTGTTAATCCTTTAAAGGAAATTATTTGTAAATTTCGACAAGTAGAACGATGAATGGAATAGGTGGACGGTTGAAATCATTGTACATATTGCTTCCATATAGTCTAAGAAACTTATATGCAAAGCATCCAAACAGTACAATTCGCCAATTTTTTGTTTTCCAAGTTTAAGTGAACAATGAGCCCCAATGGTTAATCCTTTATCGGAAATTATTTGTAACTTTCGACAAGTAGAACAATGAATGGAACAGGTGGAGGGACCGGGTCTTCTCGGCATATTTTCTTAAATAACTTTATTTAACTATAACTGTAATAACTTTATTAACTATAACTGTAGTAACTTTATTAACTAATAACAATATTTGGAACTCTGTCGTCTGACAACTCGGTTACAACTTCCGGTCACCAAACGCTTCCGGTCGCTGGAGCAACGACCGGCCGAATCGATCCCTCGATTGCATCGATCCTCGAATCCACGGGTTCGAGGGAGCAGCTTCGCTCGGTACGCCAACTTCATATCGGCGTAACACTGCCCCCTCCTCTCGAAGAGCGGTCGTCCCGACCGCGGCGACTTCAAATCGGGCAACTAGACTTCCATAACCTTCTTGAAATCGTCCCGGGATTCAATGCCTTCGTCTGCAGAGGAAGTAGACAGCAGCAAACAAAACGTCTACTGGTATGGCTCCAATCAGACGAAAACGCCTCGACATTTGTCCTCCGACTCAAGGGAAAACCATCCAAAAAACCTTGAGTGAGGCGTCGGCAAGTCGATGCCATCGTATTCGTAATTCGTTGGTTATGTTCATTCTTGCCCTTCCGTTCTTCACTGGCTCATTCTTCTTTCCGCACCTCTTCTTTACTGGCTCGTTTTTCTTTCCGCATCTCTTCTTTCTGCATCCCGCCTGTTGCTCTACGACTAAGAGAAACAGCAGGATCCACTGGTCCCAATCCTTTAGGTTGTCCGCAAGGTATAGCGACAAATATTGTAGCAGAGTCCTTATCAACCTCTCCACGAGTCCGTCCGACTGAGGGTGGAGTGGCGTCGTCCTTGTCTTCCGAATTCCAAGCATCTCCATGAGCTTCTTGAAGACAGTCGACTCAAAACTACGACCCTGATCGGAATGGAGCTCCAGAGGTACTCCATGTCGGCTAACCACCTCACGTAGAAGAGCTTCTGCAATGGTCGTCGCTCGCTGATCTAGCAACGGGATCACCTCCGGCCATTTGGAAAAGTAATCCACCACGACCAGCGCATATTTGTTACCGCTTGTCGTTTTCGGCAAAGGTCCAACAATGTCGAGCGCCACCCTCTCAAAAGGTGCCCCGACATTATAAATCCTGAGGGATCCTCTTCCCCTCTCCTTCGGACCTTTCCTCGCCGTACAAGCGTAACAGCGGCGACACCACTCTTCGACGTCCATGCGGTGTTCGGGCCAGAAGAATCTCTGCCGCACTTTCGCAAGGGTCTTGCGCATACCGAAATGTCCTCCCGTAGGAGCCTCGTGACATCCACGTATCGCTTCTTCCACCTTGCTTTTGGGGACCAGTAGGAGATGACATGCCTCCTCTCCGCTCGTGGATTCCCATCTTCGGAAAAGCATTCCGTCCTTTACTTCCAGGGAATCCCATACCTTCCACAAGTACTTCGTACCCGGTGGGTACGCGGAGAGCTCTTCCCAGGTAGGCTTCAGTTTATCCATCTTCTTTCGTAGGAGGAAGCCAATTTCTTCGTCCTCTTCTTGGGCTTTCCTCCAATCTTTCATATCTGTGATTTCGCAGATAGTCCTTAGTGCGTAGCCTGGTTTTTCCTCTTTCTCTTCCAGACGGGAACATCGCTTGCATTCAGTTTCGCACGGTCTTCTTGAAAGGCCATCAGCATTTCCGTGCATCTTCCCTTCTCGATGTTTTATCTCGAAGTCATACTGTTGGAGGCGTTCGATCCAGCGGGCTGTCTGTCCTTCTGGATTTTTAAAGGAGAGAAGCCACCTCAGAGCGGCATGATCCGTTCTTATCAAAAATCTTCGCCCATATAAATAATGATGAAAGTGTTCCACCGACTTTACTATAGCTAATAATTCTTTCCTGGTCACGCAATAATTTTTCTCACTTTTCCCCAGAGTTTTGGAAAAATATGCGATGACCCTTTCAGTACCATCCTGAACTTGCGAAAGTACAACTCCTAACGCAAAGTTGGAGGCGTCGGTGTCCAATATAAAGTCTGTATCGGGCGAAGGATACGCTAGAACTGGTGTTTCTGCCAATCGACTCTTTAAACGTTGGAAAGCTTCCTGACAGTCCTGCGTCCAACAGAAATTCTCTTTCTCTTCAGTCAAGCGATGCAGTGGTTTCGCGATAGCGGAGAAATTTTTCACGAACTTTCTGTAGTAGGTACAAAGACCCAGAAAGCTTCGCAGTTGCGTCTTATTCTCCGGAACGGGCCAATTTTGAACCGCAGAGATCTTCTCAGGGTCCGTGTTTACCCCTTCTTCGGAAACCACGTGTCCCAAATACTTGACCTCCCGACGGAAGAAATGGCACTTCTTCGGGCTCATCAATAAACCAGCACGGCGCAGGCGAGAGAATATCGTTTTCAAATTTTCCAATTCTTCTTCAAAAGTTTTTCCATATATAATTATATCGTCCAGGTAAACCAGGCATATCTTCCAAATCAAGCTGGATAAAACGTGCTCCATTATCCTTTCAAAAGTAGCAGGAGCGTTACATAGTCCAAAAGGCAAAACCTTGAACTGCCAAAGCCCATTCCCGACTGAAAAAGCAGTTTTCTCCTTGTCGTTTTCATCCGCAGCAATCTGCCAATAACCACTTTGCAGATCCACCGTAGAAAACCACGAAGAACCGACCAACGCATCCAGCGTGTCTTCTATCCTCGGTAATGGGTAAGAATCTTTCTTCGTGATCTCGTTAAGACGGCGATAGTCAACGCAAAAACGTGTACTGCCGTCTTTCTTCTTCACCAAAACAATAGGAGACGACCAAGGGCTATGGGATTCTTCAATTACCCCTTGCTTTTCCATCTGGGCTATTAATTCAGCAACCTCCGCTCGGCGATGAAATGGTACTCGTCGTGGAGCCTGCTTGATAGGTAGACGATCTTCCGTATTAATTTTATGTCGAATCAGGCAACATTTCCCAACTTGATCCGAAGCGGAAGCAAAGACATCCTGATATTCCTGGAGGAGACTAAGGAACTTTGTGCGTTGCCCTTCGTTCAGGGTCTCTGAGCAGCGCGAAAAGAGTTCCTTTAAATGGGGAGGAACTTGGTCTTCGTTTCTGATTATTAATCCCGTTACTTCTTTAGAAGAGCCTCCTCTTCCAAAGGGGACTGCTTTCTGTCCGGGAATCCGTAGTTCATTAGACCGAAAGTCTAACTGGGCCGCATGTTTATAGAAGAAATCGGAGCCCAGTATGCAGTCCTCAACCATTCGGAGGAAAATGAACTCTTCCCTGGATTGGAAATCTCCAATGGAGACCAACAAGCACCCCTTTCCAAAAACGGGTAGCTCTTCTCCAGAGACGGCAAACACCTTCATTCCTCGTCCCGCCGTGCCAGATTCTCTTCTACAGGCGAATTTGTCCGCGTTGAGAAGATTCAATCGTGAGCCGGTATCCAAGACTATCCGGCATTCCCGATTATCCAGTCGTCCCACGATGGTTGTCGAAACCTCCGAGGAGCAGGTGTTCCGTACGACGGGGGTCGGAACGCATGGAGTCGGCGATTCCCCCTCTATGTCGACTCCTTGTAGTTTTCCTCTCTCTTTCTTTTTGTCGGACAGTTCCTCTGGATGTGCCCAGACTTGCCGCAAGCCCAGCACTCTTGGGGTCGTTCCCTCAAGCTGCGGCCGGAAGTTCCTTCTGTACCGGAACGCGATTTTTCCCTCACCGCGTTATCGGTCCTCCTCAGGGGGAATCTGCTGGAAAATGGGGGAGGACGAGTACGGGTCCCAGTTGGATGTGGGACTTGAGAAATCGACTCCACGGCTTCGATTTCGAGAGCCCTCATAACAGCGGCTCTCAGATTGGCGAAACCGCCGAGTCTTAGAGTCCTTTTCATCTCTTCGTTGTTCAAGGAAGAGATGAACTGAGACGCTGCGAGTCGGTCGCGTGTTTCTACGGGACAATCGCTGAAAGCAACATGTGCCAGTCGTTCTACTTCCGTGGCCAACTCCGAGATGGATTGCCCTTTCCGCTGATGACAGGATTGGAAAAGGAAATAATTTAAATTTGTAAAATTTTTAGCCCCAAATCGGGCTTGAAGGGCCGAAACTAAAACGTCGTATTCGGGTCGTCCAGCAACGGAAAGGGGAACCAGAACACTTCGTGCCGGTCCCTCCAACGATGCCACTAAGGCTAAAGCCTTTCTCGGGGCATCCCAGTTATTTGCACACGCGACTGCGTCAAATTGGATTTTATATTCCTCCCAAGAGGAGGAAGTCCCATCATACTTGGGTGGCCTCAATGCATATCCTAACTCTGCTCGTGGAGGGGCCGACTGAGATAGTGGTGGGCATCCAGATTCCGACCGCGAAGGGGTCGGTTGTGATAGCGGGGGAGCCGTGATCCTAAAATCACTCGCAGAAATAGGATCACGACTCTCCGAAGAGTTCACAGGGACGGGAGCGGCCGTGCGCCGGCCGAACTCTGTGGTGAGCGCTCGTAACTGGGCCTCGAGCGCTCCAAACCTCTCTTCCTGGGCCGCCTTTTCCCTGGCCTCCTTCTCTTCCTGGGCCGCCTTTTCCCTGGCCTCCTTCTCTTCCTGGGCCGCCTTTTCCCTGGCCTCCTTTTCAGCGATCCGGGAGCGCTCCTGTTCCCATCGCTCTTCCGCCAGCTCCTGCTGTCTCTGCAGATGCATAGTGAGGCTCTCCTGCATCTCGGAAAGGAAACGCCCTAGACGATCAGTCTCCTCCTCCGCAGGCCTAGTGGGCTGAGGATTCTCTTCCCCTCGATCCAGAAGTATCCCACTTCTGACACCATTGTTATGTCCCGCGGAGGGACCGGGTCTTCTCGGCATATTTTCTTAAATAACTTTATTTAACTATAACTGTAATAACTTTATTAACTATAACTGTAGTAACTTTATTAACTAATAACAATATTTGGAACTCTGTCGTCTGACAACTCGGTTACAACTTCCGGTCACCAAACGCTTCCGGTCGCTGGAGCAACGACCGGCCGAATCGATCCCTCGATTGCATCGATCCTCGAATCCACGGGTTCGAGGGAGCAGCTTCGCTCGGTACGCCAACTTCATATCGGCGTAACAGTATATATTGCTTCCATATAGTCTAAGAAACATATATGCAAAGCATCCAAACAGTACAATTCGCCAATTTTTTGTTTATCAAGTTTAAGTGAACAACGAGCCCCATTGATAATCATGAAACGGAAATTATTTGTAACTTTCTACAAGTAGAACGATGAATAGTACAGGTAGACGGGAGAAATCTTTCTATATATTGCTACTAAATAGTTAAAGAAACATATATGCAAAGCATCCAAACAGTACAATTCGCCAATTTTTTGTTCTTCAAGTTTAAGTGAACAACGAGCCCCATTGTTAATCCTTTAAAGGAAATTATTTGTAAATTTCGACAAGTAGAACAATGAATGGAATAGGTAGACGGTTGAAATCATTGTATATATTGCTTCCATATAGTCTAAGAAACATATCTGCATATCATCCAAACAGTACAATTCGCCAATTTTTTGTTTTCCAAGTTTAAGTGAACAATGAGCCCCAATGGTTAATCCTTTATCGGAAATTATTTGTAACTTTCGACAAGTAGAACAATGAATGGAACAGGTAGACGGTTGAATTCTTTGTATATATTGCTTCTATATAATATAAGAAACATATATTCAAAGCATCCAAACAGTACCATCCGCCAATTTTTTGTTCTTCAAGTTTAAGTGAACTACGAGCCCCATTGTTAATCCTTTAAAGGAAATTATTTGTAAATTTCGGCAAGTAGAACAATGAATGGAATAGGTAGACGGTTGAAATCATTGTATATATTGCTTCTATATAGTCTAAGAAACATATATGCAAAGCATCCAAACAGTACAATTCGCCAATTTCTTGTTCTTCAAGTTTAAGTAAACTACGATCCCCATTGTTAATCCCTTAACGGAAATTATTTGTAACTTCCGACAAGTAGAACAATGAATGGAACAGGTAGACGGTTGAAATCATTGTATATATTGCTTCTATATAGTCTAAGAAACATATCCGCAAATCATCCAAACAGTACAATTCGCCAATTATTTGTTCTTCAAGTTTAAGTGAACAATGAGCCCCAATGGTTAATCCTTTATCGGGAATTATTTGTAACTTTCGACAAGTAGAACAATGAATGGAACTGGTAGACGGTTGATCTCTTTGAATATATTGCTTCTATATAGTCTAAGAAACATATATGCAAAGCATCCAAACAGTACAATTCGCCAATTTTTTGTTCTTCAAGTTTAAGTGAACAACGAGCCCCATTGATAATCATGAAAAGGAAATTATTTGTAACTTTCTACAAGTAGAACAATGAATAGAACAGGTAGACGGTTGAAATCTTTGTATATGTTGCTTCTATATAGTCTAAGAAACCTATATGCAAAGCATCTAAACAGTAACAATCGCCAATTTTTTGATCTTCAAGTTTAAGTGAACAATGAGCCCCATTGTTAATCCTTTATCGGAAATTATTTGTAACTTTCGACAAGTAGAACAATGATTGGAACACGTAGACGGTTGAAATCTTTGTATATATTGCTTCCATATAGTCTAAGAAACATATATGCAAAGCATCCAAACAGTACCATTCGCCAATTTATTGTTCTTCAAGTTTAAGTGATCAACGAGCCCCATTGTTAATCCTTTAAAGGAAATTATTTGTAAATTTCGACAAGTAGAACAATGATTGGAACACGTAGCCGGTCGAAATCTTTGTATATATTGCTTCTATATAGTCTAAGAAACATATGTGCAAAGCATCCAAACAGTACCATTCGCCAATTTTTTGTTCTTCAAGTTTAAGTGAACAACGAGCCCCATTGATAATCATGAAACGGAAATTATTTGTAACTTTCTACAAGTAGAACAATGAATAGAACAGGTGGACGGTTGAAATCTTTGTATATGTTGCTTCTATATAGTCTAAGAAACCTATATGCAAAGCATCTAAACAGTAACAATCGCCAATTTTTTTATCTTCAAGTTTAAGTGAACAGCGAGCCCCATTGAAAATCATGAAATGGAAATTATTTGTGACTTTCTACAAGTAGAACAGTGAATAGTACAGGTAGACGGGTGAAATCTTTCTATATATTGCTTCTATATAGTCTAAGAAACCTATATGCAAAGCATCTAAACAGTAACAATCGCCAATTTTTTGTTCTTCAAGTTTAAGTGAACAATGAGCCCCAATGGTTAATCCTTTATCGGGAATTATTTGTAACTTTCGACAAGTAGAACAATGAATGGAACTGGTAGACGGTTGATCTCTTTGAATATATTGCTTCTATATAGTCTAAGAAACATATATGCAAAGCATCCAAACAGTACAATTCGCCAATTTTTTGTTCTTCAAGTTTAAGTGAACAACGAGCCCCATTGATAATCATGAAAAGGAAATTATTTGTAACTTTCTACAAGTAGAACAATGAATAGAACAGGTAGACGGTTGAAATCTTTGTATATGTTGCTTCTATATAGTCTAAGAAACCTATATGCAAAGCATCTAAACAGTAACAATCGCCAATTTATTGTTCTTCAAGTTTAAGTGATCAACGAGCCCCATTGTTAATCCTTTAAAGGAAATTATTTGTAAATTTCGACAAGTAGAACAATGATTGGAACACGTAGCCGGTCGAAATCTTTGTATATATTGCTTCTATATAGTCTAAGAAACATATATGCAAAGCATCCAAACAGTACCATTCGCCAATTTATTGTTCTTCAAGTTTAAGTGATCAACGAGCCCCATTGTTAATCCTTTAAAGGAAATTATTTGTAAATTTCGACAAGTAGAACAATGATTGGAACACGTAGCCGGTCGAAATCTTTGTATATATTGCTTCTATATAGTCTAAGAAACATATGTGCAAAGCATCCAAACAGTACCATTCGCCAATTTTTTGTTCTTCAAGTTTAAGTGAACAACGAGCCCCATTGATAATCATGAAACGGAAATTATTTGTAACTTTCTACAAGTAGAACAATGAATAGAACAGGTGGACGGTTGAAATCTTTGTATATGTTGCTTCTATATAGTCTAAGAAACCTATATGCAAAGCATCTAAACAGTAACAATCGCCAATTTTTTTATCTTCAAGTTTAAGTGAACAGCGAGCCCCATTGATAATCATGAAATGGAAATTATTTGTGACTTTCTACAAGTAGAACAGTGAATAGTACAGGTAGACGGGTGAAATCTTTCTATATATTGCTTCTATATAGTCTAAGAAACCTATATGCAAAGCATCTAAACAGTAACAATCGCCAATTTTTTGTTCTTCAAGTTTAAGTGAACAATGAGCCCCAATGGTTAATCCTTTATCGGGAATTATTTGTAACTTTCGACAAGTAGAACAATGAATGGAGCTGGTAGACGGTTGATCTCTTTGAATATATTGCTTCTATATAGTCTAAGAAACATATATGCAAAGCATCCAAACAGTACAATTCGCCAATTTTTTGTTCTTCAAGTTTAAGTGAACAACGAGCCCCATTGATAATCATGAAAAGGAAATTATTTGTAACTTTCTACAAGTAGAACAATGAATAGAACAGGTAGACGGTTGAAATCTTTGTATATGTTGCTTCTATATAGTCTAAGAAACCTATATGCAAAGCATCTAAACAGTAACAATCGCCAATTTTTTGATCTTCAAGTTTAAGTGAACAATGAGCCCCATTGTTAATCCTTTATCGGAAATTATTTGTAACTCTCGACAAGTAGAACAATGATTGGACCACGTAGACGGTTGAAATCTTTCTATATATTGCTTCTAAATAGTCTAAGAAACATATATGCAAAGTATCCAAACAGTACAATTCGCCAAATTTTTGTTCTTCAAGTTTAAGTGAACAATGAGCCCCAATGGTTAATCCTTTATCGGGAATTATTTGTAACTTTCGACAAGTAGAACAATGAATGGAACAGGTAGACGGTTGAAATATTTGTATATATTGCTTCCGTATAGTCTAAGAAACATATATGCAAATCATCCAAACAGTACCATTCGCCAATTTTAGTTCTTCAAGTTTAAGTGAACAATGAGCCCCATTGTTACTCCTTTATCGGAAATTATTTGTAACTTTCGACAAGTAGAACAATGATTGGAACACGTAGACGGTTGAAATCTTTGTATATATTGCTTCTATATAGTCTAAGAAACATATGTGCAAAGCATCCAAACAGTACCATTCGCCAATTTTTTGTTCTTCAAGTTTAAGTGAACAACGAGCCCCATTGATAATCATGAAACGGAAATTATTTGGAACTTTCTGCAAGTAGAACAATGAATGGAACAGGTAGACGGTTGAAATATTTGTATATATTGCTTCCGTATAGTCTAAGAAACATATATGCAAATCATCCAAACAGTACCATTCGCCAATATTTGTTCTTCAAGTTTAAGTGAACAATGAGCCCCAATGGTTAATCCTTTATCGGTAATTATTTGTAACTTTCGACAAGTAGAACAATGAATGGAACAGGTAGACGGTTGAAATATTTGTATATATTGCTTCCGTATAGTCTAAGAAACATATATGCAAATCATCCAAACAGTATCATTCGCCAATTTTTGTTCTTCAAGTTTAAGTGAACAATGAGCCCCATTTTTAATCCTTTAACGGAAATTAATTCTTACTTTCTACAAGTAGAACAATGATTGGAACACGTAGACGGTTGAAATCTTTGTATATATTGCTTCTATATAGTCTAAGAAACATATGTGCAAAGCATCCAAACAGTACCATTCGCCAATTTTTTGTTCTTCAAGTTTAAGTGAACAACGAGCCCCATTGATAATCATGAAACGGAAATTATTTGTAACTTTCGACATGTAGAACAATGAATGGGACAGGTAGACGGTTGAAATCATTATATATATATTGCTTCTATATAGTCTAAGAAACATATATGCATAGCATCCAAACAGTACAATTCGCCAATTTATTGTTCTTCAAGTTTAAGTGAACAATGAGCCCGATTGTTAATCCTTCATCGGAAATTATTTGTAACTTTCGACAAGTAGAACAATGAATGGAACTGGTAGACGGTTGAAATCATTGTATATATTGCTTCTATATAGTCTAAGAAACCTATATGCAAAGCATCTAAACAGTAACAATCGCCAATTTTTTGATCTTCAAGATTAAGTGAACTACGAGCCCCATTGTTAATCCTTTATCGGAAATTATTTGTAACTTTCGACAAGTAGAACAATGAATGGAACAGGTAGACGGTTGAAATCAATGTATATATTGCTTCTATATAGTCTAAGAAACATATATGCAAAGCATCCAAACACTACCATTCGCCAGTTTTTTGTTCTTCAAGTTTAAGTGAACAACGAGCCCCATTGTTAATCCTTTAAAGGAAATTATTTGTAAATTTCGAAAAGTAGAACTATGATTGGAACACGTAGACGGTTGAAATCTTTGTATATATTGCTTCCATATAGTCTAAGAAACATGTACGCAAAGCATCCAAACAGTACCATTCGCCAATTTTTTGTTCTTCAAGTTTAAGTGAACAACAAGCCCTATTGATAATCATGAAACGAAAATTATTTGTATCTCTCTACAAGTAGAACAATGAATAGAACAGGTAGACGGTTGAAATCTTTGTATATGTTGCTTCTATATAGTCTAAGAAACCTATATGCAAAGCATCTAAACAGTAACAATCGCCAATTTTTTGATCTTCAAGTTTAAGTGAACAGTGAGCCCCATTGATAATCATGAAATGGAAATTATTTGTAACTTTCTACAAGTAGAACAATGAATAGTACAGGTAGACGGGTGAAATCTTTCTATATATTGCTTCTAAATAGTCTAAGAAACATATATGCAAAGCATCCAAACAGTACAATTGGTCAATTTTTTGTTCTTCAAGATTAAGTGAACTACGAGCCCCATTGTTAACACTTTAAAGGAAATTTTTTGTAAATTTCGACAAGTAGAACAATGAATGGATCATGTAGACGGTTGAAATCATTGTATATATTGCTTCTATATAGTCTAAGAAACATATATGCAAAGCATCCAAACAGTACCATTCGCCAATTTTTTGTTCTTCAAGTTTAAGTGAACAACGAGTCCCATTGATAATCATGAAACGGAAATTATTTGTAACTTTCGACATGTAGAACAATGAATGGAACAGGTAGACGGTTGAAATCATTATATATATTGCTTCTATATAGTCTAAGAAACATATATGCATAGCATCCAAATAGTACAATTCGCCAATTTATTGTTCTTTAAGTTTAAGTGAACAACGAGCCCCATTGTTAATCCTTTAAAGGAAATTATTTGTAAATTTCGACAAGTAGAACAATGAATGGAACACGTAGACGGTTGAAATCTTTGTATATATTGCTTCTATATAGACTAAGAAACATATATGCAAAGCATCCAAACAGTACAATTCGCCAATTTATTGTTCTTCAAGTTTAAGTGAACAGCGAGCCCCATTGTTAATCCTTTAAAGGAAATTATTTGTAAATTTCGACAAGTAGAACAATGATTGGAACACGTAGACGGTTGAAATATTATTATATATTGCTTCCATATAGTCTAAGAAACATATATGCAAAGCATCCAAACAGTACCATTCGCCAATTTTTTTTCTTCAAGTTTAAGTGAACAATGAGCCCCATTGTTACTCCTTTATCGGAAATTATTTGTAACTTTCGACAAGTAGAACAATGAATGGAACAGGTAGACGGTTGAAATCTTTGTATATATTGCTTCTATATAGTCTAAGAAACATATATGCAAAGCATCCAAACAGTACAATTATCCAATTTTTTGTTCTTCAAGTTTAAGTGAACAATGAGCCCCAATGGTTAATCCTTTATCGGAAATTATTTGTAACTTTCGACAAGTAGAACAATGAATGGAACAGGTAGACGGTTGAAATCTTTGAATATATTGCTTCTATATAGTCTAAGAAACATATATGCAAAGCATCCAAACAGTACCATTCGCCAATTTTTTGTTCTTCAAGGTTAAGTCAACAATGAGCCCGATTGTTAATCCTTTATCGGAAATTATTTGTAACTTTCGACAAGTAGAACAATGAATGGAACAGGTAGACGGTTGAAATCTTTGAATATATTGCTTCTATATAGTCTAAGAAACTTATATGCAAAGCATCCAAACAGTACAATTCGCCAATTTTTTGTTCTTGAAGTTTAAGTGAACAATGAGCCCCAATGGTTAATCCTTTATCGGAAATTATTTGTAACTTTCGACAAGTAGAACAATGAATGGAACAGGTAGACGGTTGAAATATTTGTATATATTGCTTCCGTATAGTCTAAGAAACATATATGCAAAGCATCCAAACAGTACCATTCGCCAATTTTTTGTTCTTCAAGGTTAAGTGAACAATGAGCCCGATTGTTAATCCTTTATCGGAAATTATTTCTAACTTTCGACAAGTAGAACAATGAATGGAACACGTAGACGGTTGAAATCTTTGTATATATTGCTTCCATATAGTCTAAGAAACATGTACGCAAAGCATCCAAACAGTACCATTCGCCAATTTTTTGTTCTTCAAGGTTAAGTCAACAATGAGCCCGATTGTTAATCCTTTATCGGAAATTATTTGTAACTTTCGACAAGTAGAACAATGATTGGAACACGTAGACGGTCGAAATCTTTGTATATATTGCTTCCATATAGTCTAAGAAACATATATGCAAAGCATCCATACAGTACCATTCGCCAATTTTTTCTTCTTCAAGTTTAAGTGAACGATGAGCCCCATTGTTAATACTTTATCGGAAATTATTTGTTACTTTCGACAAGTAGAACAATGAATGGAACTGGTAGACGGTTGAAATCTTTTTATATATTGCTTCTATATAGTATAAGAAACATATATGCAAAGCATCAAATCAGTACAATTTGCCAATTTATTGTTCTTCAAGTTTAAGTGAACAACGAGCCACATTGTTAATCCTTTAAAGGAAATTATTTGTAAATTTCGACAAGTAGAACAATGATTGGAACACGCAGACGGTTGAAATCTTTGTATATATTGCTTCCATATAGTCTAAGAAACATGTACGCAAAGCATCCAAACAGTACCATTCGCCAATTTTTTGTTCTTCAAGTTTAAGTGAACAATGAGCCCCAATCGTTAATCCTTTATCGGAAATTATTTGCAATTTTCGACAAGTAGAACAATGAATGGAACACGTAGACGGCTGAAATCTTTGTATATATTGCTTCTATATAGTCTAAGAAACATATATGCAAAGGATCAAAACTGTACCATTCGCCAATTTTTTGTTCTTCAAGTTTAAGTGAACAACGAGCTCCATTGACAATCATGAAACGGTAATTATTTGTAAGTTTCTACAAGCAGAACAATGAATGGAACAGGTAGACGGTTGAAATCTTTGTATATATTGCTTCTATATAGTCTAAGATATATATATGCAAAGCATCCAAACTGTACAATTCGCCAATTTATTGTTCTTCAAGTTTAAGTGAACAACGAGCCCCATTCTTAATTCTTTAAAGGAAATTATTTCTAAATTTCGACAAGTAGAACAATGATTGGAACACGTAGACGGCTGAAATCTTTGTATATATTGCTTCCATATAGTCTAAGGAACATGAACGCAAAGCATCCAAACAGTACCATTCACCAATTTTTTGTTCTTCAAGTTCAAGTGAACAATGAGCCCCATTGTTAATCCTTTATCGGAAATTATTTGTAATTTTCGACAAGTAGAACAATGAATGGAACAGGTATACGGTTGAAATCTTTGTATATATTGCTTCAATATAGTCTAAGAAACATATATGCAAAGCATCCAAACAGTACCATTCGCCAATTTGTTGTTCTTCAAGTTGAAGTGAATAACGAGCCCCATTGATAATCATGAAATGGAAATTATTTGTAACGTTCTACAAGTAGAACAATGAATAGTAAAGGTAGACGGGTGAAATCTTTCTATATATTGCTTCTATATAGTCTAAGAAACATATACGCAAAGCATCCAAACAGAACAATTCGCCAATTTTTTTTCTTCAAGTTTAAGTGAACTACGAGCCGCATTGTTAATCCTTCAAAGGAAATTATTTGTAAATTTCGACAAGTAGAACAATGAATGGAACAGGTAGACGGTTGAAATCATTGTATATATTGCTTCTATATAGTCTAAGAAATATATATGCAAAGCATCCAAACAGTACAATTCGCCAATTTATTGTTCTTCAAGTTTAAGTGAACAACGAGCCCCATTGTTAATCCTTTAAAGGAAATTATTTGTAAATTTCGACAAGTAGAACAATGAATGGAACAGGTAGTCGGTTGAAATCATTGTATATATTGCTTCTATATAGTCTAAGAAACATATATGCAAAGCATCCAATCAGTACAACTTGCCAATTTTTTGATCTTCAAGTTTAAGTGAACAATGAGCCCCATTGTTAATCCTTTATCGGAAATTATTTGTAACTTTCGACAAGTAGAACAATGAATGGAACAGGTAGACGGTTGAAATCTTTGTATATATTGCTTCTATATAGTCTAAGAAACATATATGCAAAGCATCCAAACAGTACAATTCGCCAATTTTTTGTTCTTCAAGTTTAAGTGAACAACGAGCCCCATTGTTAATCCTTTAAAGGAAATTATTTGTAAATTTCGACAAATAGAACAATGATTGGAACACGTAGACGGTTGAAATCTTTGTATATATTGCTTCCATATAGTCTAAGAAACATGTACGCAAAGCATCCAAACAGAACAATTCGCCAATTTTTTTTCTTCAAGTTTAAGTGAACTACGAGCCGCATTGTTAATCCTTCAAAGGAAATTATTTGTAAATTTCGACAAGTAGAACAATGAATGGAACAGGTAGACGGTTGAAATCATTGTATATATTGCTTCTATATAGTCTAAGAAATATATATGCAAAGCATCCAAACAGTACAATTCGCCAATTTATTGTTCTTCAAGTTTAAGTGAACAACGAGCCCCATTGTTAATCCTTTAAAGGAAATTATTTGTAAATTTCGACAAGTAGAACAATGAATGGAACAGGTAGTCGGTTGAAATCATTGTATATATTGCTTCTATATAGTCTAAGAAACATATATGCAAAGCATCCAATCAGTACAACTTGCCAATTTTTTGATCTTCAAGTTTAAGTGAACAATGAGCCCCATTGTTAATCCTTTATCGGAAATTATTTGTAACTTTCGACAAGTAGAACAATGAATGGAACAGGTAGACGGTTGAAATCTTTGTATATATTGCTTCTATATAGTCTAAGAAACATATATGCAAAGCATCCAAACAGTACAATTCGCCAATTTTTTGTTCTTCAAGTTTAAGTGAACAACGAGCCCCATTGTTAATCCTTTAAAGGAAATTATTTGTAAATTTCGACAAATAGAACAATGATTGGAACACGTAGACGGTTGAAATCTTTGTATATATTGCTTCCATATAGTCTAAGAAACATGTACGCAAAGCATCCAAACAGTACCATTCGCCAAATTTTTGTTCTTCAAGTTTAAGTGCACAATGAGCCACAATGGTTAATCCTTTATCGGAAATTATTTGTAATTTTCGACAAGTAGAACAATGAATGGAACAGGTAGACGGTCGAAATCATTGTATATATTGCTTCTATATAGTCTAAGCAACATATATGCAAAGCATCCAATCAGTACAAATTGCTAATTTATTGTTCTTCAAGTTTAAGTGAACAACGAGCCCCATTGTTAATCCTTTAAAGGAAATTATTTGTAAATTTCGACAAGTAGAACAATGATTGGAACACGTAGACGGTTGAAATCATTGTATATATTGCTTCTATATAGTCTAAGAAACATATATGCAAAGCATCCAAACAGTACCATTCGCCAATTTGTTGTTCTTCAAGTTGAAGTGAATAACGAGCCCCATTGATAATCATGAAATGGAAATTATTTGTAACGTTCTACAAGTAGAACAATGAATAGTAAAGGTAGACGGGTGAAATCTTTCTATATATTGCTTCTATATAGTCTAAGAAACATATACGCAAAGCATCCAAACAGAACAATTCGCCAATTTTTTTTCTTCAAGTTTAAGTGAACTACGAGCCGCATTGTTAATCCTTCAAAGGAAATTATTTGTAAATTTCGACAAGTAGAACAATGAATGGAACAGGTAGACGGTTGAAATCATTGTATATATTGCTTCTATATAGTCTAAGAAATATATATGCAAAGCATCCAAACAGTACAATTCGCCAATTTATTGTTCTTCAAGTTTAAGTGAACAACGAGCCCCATTGTTAATCCTTTAAAGGAAATTATTTGTAAATTTCGACAAGTAGAACAATGAATGGAACAGGTAGTCGGTTGAAATCATTGTATATATTGCTTCTATATAGTCTAAGAAACATATATGCAAAGCATCCAATCAGTACAACTTGCCAATTTTTTGATCTTCAAGTTTAAGTGAACAATGAGCCCCATTGTTAATCCTTTATCGGAAATTATTTGTAACTTTCGACAAGTAGAACAATGATTGGAACACGTAGACGGCTGAAATCTTTGTATATATTGCTTCCATATAGTCTAAGGAACATGAACGCAAAGCATCCAAACAGTACCATTCACCAATTTTTTGTTCTTCAAGTTCAAGTGAACAATGAGCCCCATTGTTAATCCTTTATCGGAAATTATTTGTAATTTTCGACAAGTAGAACAATGAATGGAACAGGTATACGGTTGAAATCTTTGTATATATTGCTTCAATATAGTCTAAGAAACATATATGCAAAGCATCCAAACAGTACCATTCGCCAATTTGTTGTTCTTCAAGTTGAAGTGAATAACGAGCCCCATTGATAATCATGAAATGGAAATTATTTGTAACGTTCTACAAGTAGAACAATGAATAGTAAAGGTAGACGGGTGAAATCTTTCTATATATTGCTTCTATATAGTCTAAGAAACATATACGCAAAGCATCCAAACAGAACAATTCGCCAATTTTTTTTCTTCAAGTTTAAGTGAACTACGAGCCGCATTGTTAATCCTTCAAAGGAAATTATTTGTAAATTTCGACAAGTAGAACAATGAATGGAACAGGTAGACGGTTGAAATCATTGTATATATTGCTTCTATATAGTCTAAGAAATATATATGCAAAGCATCCAAACAGTACAATTCGCCAATTTATTGTTCTTCAAGTTTAAGTGAACAACGAGCCCCATTGTTAATCCTTTAAAGGAAATTATTTGTAAATTTCGACAAGTAGAACAATGAATGGAACAGGTAGTCGGTTGAAATCATTGTATATATTGCTTCTATATAGTCTAAGAAACATATATGCAAAGCATCCAATCAGTACAACTTGCCAATTTTTTGATCTTCAAGTTTAAGTGAACAATGAGCCCCATTGTTAATCCTTTATCGGAAATTATTTGTAACTTTCGACAAGTAGAACAATGAATGGAACAGGTAGACGGTTGAAATCTTTGTATATATTGCTTCTATATAGTCTAAGAAACATATATGCAAAGCATCCAAACAGTACAATTCGCCAATTTTTTGTTCTTCAAGTTTAAGTGAACAACGAGCCCCATTGTTAATCCTTTAAAGGAAATTATTTGTAAATTTCGACAAATAGAACAATGATTGGAACACGTAGACGGTTGAAATCTTTGTATATATTGCTTCCATATAGTCTAAGAAACATGTACGCAAAGCATCCAAACAGTACCATTCGCCAAATTTTTGTTCTTCAAGTTTAAGTGCACAATGAGCCCCAATGGTTAATCCTTTATCGGAAATTATTTGTAATTTTCGACAAGTAGAACAATGAATGGAACAGGTAGACGGTCGAAATCTTTGTATATATTGCTTCTATATAATCTAAGAAACATATATGCAAAGCATCCAAACAGTACAATTCGCCAATTATTTCATCTTCATGTTTAAGTGAACTACGTGCCCCATTGTTAATACTTTAACGGAAATTATTTGTAACTTCCGGCAAGTAGAACAATGGATGGAACAGGTAGACGCTAGAAATCAATGTATATATTGCTTCTATATAGTCTAAGAAACATATATGCAAATCATCCAAACAGTACCAGTCGCCAATTTTTTGTTCTTCAAGTTTAAATGAACAACGAGGCCCATTGATAATCATGAAACGGAAAGTATTTCTAACTTTCGACAAGAAGAACAATGAATAGAACAGGTAGACGGTTGAAATCATTGTATATATTGCTTCTATATAGCCTACGAAACATATATGCAAAGCATTCAATCAGTACAATTCGCCAATTTTTTGTTCTTCAAGTATAAGTGAACAATGAGCCCCAATGGTTAATCCTTTATCGGAAATTATTTGTATCTTTCTACAAGTAGAACAATGAATGGTACAGTTAGACGGTTGAGATCTTTGTATATATTGCTTCTATATAGTCTAAGAAACATATATGCAAAGCATCTAAACAGTAACATTCGCCAATTTATTGTTCTTCAAGTTTAAGTGAACAACGAGCCCCATTGTTAATCCTTTAATGGAAATTATTTGTAAATTTCGACTAGTAGAACAATGATTGGAACACTTAGACGGTTGAAATCTTTGTATATATTGCTTCCATATAGTCTAAGAAACATGTACGCAAAGCATCCAAACAGTACCATTCGCCAATTTTTTGTTCTTCAAGTTTAAGTGAACTACGAGCCCCATTGTTAATCCTTTAAAGGAAATTATTTGTATATTTCGACAAGTAGAACAATGAATGGAACAGGTAGACGGTTGAAATCATTGTATATATTGCTTCTATATAGTCTAAGAAACATATATGCAAAGCATCAAATCAGTACAATTTGCCTATTTATTGTTCTTCAAGTTTAAGTGAACTACGAGCCGCATTGTTAATCCTTTAAAGGAAATTATTTGTAAATTTCGACAAGTAGAACAATGAATGGAACAGGTAGTCGGTTGAAATCATTGTATATATTGCTTCTATATAGTCTAAGCAACATATATGCAAAGCATCCAATCAGTACAAATTGCTAATTTATTGTTCTTCAAGTTTAAGTGAACAACGAGCCCCATTGTTAATCCTTTAAAGGAAATTATTTGTAAATTTCGACAAGTAGAACAATGATTGGAACACGTAGACGGTTGAAATCATTGTATATATTGCTTCTATATAGTCTAAGAAACATATATGCAAAGCATCCAATCAGTACAAATTGCTAATTTATTGTTCTTCAAGTTTAAGTGAACAACGAGCCCCATTGTTAATCCTTTAAAGGAAATTATTTGTAAATTTCGACAAGTAGAACAATGATTGGAACACGTAGACGGTTGAAATCTTAGAATATATTGCTTCCATATAGTCTAAGAAACATATTGCAAAGCATCCAAGCTGTACAATTCGCCAATTTATTGTTCTTCAAGTTTAAGTGAACAACGAGCCCCATTGTTAATCCTTTAAAGGAAATTATTTCTAAATTTCGACACGTAGAACAATGATTGGAACACGTAGACGGTTGAAATCTTTGTATATATTGCTTCCATATAGTCTAAGAAACATGTACGCAAAGCATCCAAACAGTACAATTTGCTAATTTATTGTTCTTCAAGTTTAAGTGAACAACGAGCCCCATTGTTAATCCTTTAAAGGAAATTATTTGTAAATTTCGACAAGTAGAACAATGATTGGAACACGTAGACGGTTGAAATCTTTGTATATATTGCTTCCATATAGTCTAAGAAACATGTACGCAAAGCATCCAAACAGTACCATTCGCCAATTTTTTGTTCTTCAAGTTTAAGTGAACAATGAGCCCCAATCGTTAATCCTTTATCGGAAATTATTTGCAATTTTCGACAAGTAGAACAATGAATCGAACACGTAGACGGTTGAAATCTTTGTATATATTGCTTCCATATAGTCTAAGAAACATGTACGCAAAGCATCCAAACAGTACCATTCGCCAATTTTTTGTTCTTCAAGATTAAGTGAACAATGAGCCCCATTGTTAATCCTTTATCGGAAATTATTTGTAACTTTCTACAAGTAGAACAATGAATAGTACAGGTATACGAGTGAAATCTTTCTATATATTGCTTCTATATAGTCTAAGATACATATATGCAAAGCATCCAAGCTGTACAATTCGCCAATTTATTGTTCTTCAAGTTTAAGTGAACAACGAGCCCCATTGTTAATCCTTTAAAGGAAATTATTTCTAAATTTCGACACGTAGAACAATGATTGGAGCACGTAGACGGTTGAAATCTTTGTATATATTGCTTCAATATAGTCTAAGAAACATATATGCAAAGCATCCAAACAGTACCATTCGCCAATTTGTTGTTCTTCAAGTTGAAGTGAACAACGAGCCCCATTGATAATCATGAAATGGAAATTATTTGTAACGTTCTACAAGTATAACAATGAATGGAACAGGTATACGGTTGAAATCTTTGTATATATTGCTTCAATATAGTCTAAGAAACATATATGCAAAGCATCCAAACAGTACCATTCGCCAATTTGTTGTTCTTCAAGTTGAAGTGAATAACGAGCCCCATTGATAATCATGAAATGGAAATTATTTGTAACGTTCTACAAGTAGAACAATGAATAGTAAAGGTAGACGGGTGAAATCTTTCTATATATTGCTTCTATATAGTCTAAGAAACATATACGCAAAGCATCCAAACAGAACAATTCGCCAATTTTTTTTCTTCAAGTTTAAGTGAACTACGAGCCGCATTGTTAATCCTTTAAAGGAAATTATTTGTAAATTTCGACAAGTAGAACAATGATTGGAACACGTAGACGGTTGAAATCTTTGAATATATTGCTTCCATATAGTCTAAGAAACATATTGCAAAGCATCCAAAATGTACCATTCGCTAATTTTTTGGTCTTCAAGTTTAAGTGAACAACGAGCCCCATTGTTAATCCTTTAAAGGAAATTATTTGTAAATTTCGACAAGTAGAACAATGATTGGAACACGTAGACGGTTGAAATCTTTGTATATATTGCTTCCATATAGTCTAAGAAACATGTACGCAAAGCATCCAAACAGTACCATTCGCCAATTTTTTGTTCTTCAAGTTTAAGTGAACTACGAGCCCCATTTTTAATCCTTTAAAGGAAATTATTTCTAACTTTCTACAAGTAGAACAATGAATAGAACGGGTAGACGGTAGAAATCTTTGTATATGTTGCTTCTATATAGTCTAAGAAACCTATATGCAAAGCATCTAAACAGTAACATTCGCCAATTTTTTGATCTTCAAGTTTAAGTGAACAACGAGCCCCATTGATAATCATGAAAGGGAAATTATTTGTAACTTTCTACAAGTAGAACAATGAATACAACAGGTAGACGGTTGAAATCTTTCTATATATTGCTTCTATATAGTCTAAGAAACATATATGCAAAGCATCCAAACAGTACAACTCGCCAATTTTTTGTTCTTCAAGTTTAAGTGAAATACGAGCCCCATTGTTAATAATTTAAAGGAAATTATTTGTAAATTTCGACAAGAAGAACAATGAATGGAACAGGTAGACGGTTGAAATCATTGTATATATTGCTTCTATATAGTCTAAGAAATATATATGCAAAGCATCCAAACAGTACAATTCGCCAATTTATTGTTCTTCAAGTTTAAGTGAACAACGAGCCCCATTGTTAATCCTTTAAAGGAAATTATTTGTAAATTTCGACAAGTAGAACAATGAATGGAACAGGTAGTCGGTTGAAATCATTGTATATATTGCTTCTATATAGTCTAAGAAACATATATGCAAAGCATCCAATCAGTACAATTTGCTAATTTATTGTTCTTCAAGTTTAAGTGAGCAACGAGCCCCATTGTTAATCCTTTAAAGGAAATTATTTGTAAATTTCGACAAGTAGAACGAATGATTGGAACACGTAGACGGTTGAAATCTTTGAATATATTGCTTCCATATAGTCTAAGAAACATATTGCAAAGCATCCAAGCTGTACAATTCGCCAATCTATTGTTCTTCAAGTTTAAATGAACAACGAGCCCCATTGTTAATCCTTTAAAGGAAATTATTTCTAAATTTCGACACGTAGAACAATGATTGGAACACGTAGACGGTTGAAATCTTTGTATATTTGCTTCCATATAGTCTAAGAAACATGTACGCAAAGCATCCAAACAGTACAATTTGCTAATTTATTGTTCTTCAAGTTTAAGTGAACAACGAGCCCCATTGTTAATCCTTTAAAGGAAATCATTTGTAAATTTCGACAAGTAGAACAATGAATGGAACAGGTAGTCGGTTGAAATCATTGTATATATTGCTTCTATATAGTCTAAGAAACATATATGCAAAGCATCCAATCAGTACAATTTGCTAATTTATTGTTCTTCAAGTTTAAGTGAACAACGAGCCCCATTGTTAATCCTTTAAAGGAAATTATTTGTAAATTTCGACAAGTAGAACAATGATTGGAACACGTAGACGGTTGAAATCTTAGAATATATTGCTTCCATATAGTCTAAGAAACATATTGCAAAGCATCCAAGCTGTACAATTCGCCAATTTATTGTTCTTCAAGTTTAAGTGAACAACGAGCCCCATTGTTAATCCTTTAAAGGAAATTATTTCTAAATTTCGACACGTAGAACAATGATTGGAACACGTAGACGGTTGAAATCTTTGTATATATTGCTTCCATATAGTCTAAGAAACATGTACGCAAAGCATCCAAACAGTACAATTTGCTAATTTATAATTCTTCAAGTTTAAGTGAACAACGAGCCCCATTGTTAATCCTTTAAAAGAAATTATTTGTAAATTTCGACAAGTAGAACAATGATTGGAACACGTAGACGGTTGAAATCTTTGTATATATTGCTTCCATATAGTCTAAGAAACATGTACGCAAAGCATCCAAACAGTACCATTCGCCAATTTTTTGTTCTTCAAGTTTAAGTGAACAATGAGCCCCAATCGTTAATCCTTTATCGGAAATTATTTGCAATTTTCGACAAGTAGAACAATGAATGGAACACGTAGACGGCTGAAATCTTTGTATATATTGCTTCTATATAATCTAAGAAACATATATGCAAAGGATCCAAACTGTACCATTCGCCAATTTTTTTTCTTCAAGTTTAAGTGAACAACGAGCCCCATTGACAATCATGAAACGGTAATTATTTGTAAGTTTCTACAAGTAGAACAATGAATAGAACAGGTAGACGGTTGAAATCTTTGTATATGCTGCTTCTATATAGTCTAAGAAACCTATATGCAACGCATCTAAACAGTAACATTCGCCAATTTTTGTATCTTCAAGTATTAGTGAACAACAAGCCCCATTGATAATCATGAAATGGAAATTATTTGTAACTTTCTACAAGTAGAACAATGAATAGTACAGGTATACGAGTGAAATCTTTCTATATATTGCTTCTATATAGTCTAAGATACATATATGCAAAGCATCCAAGCTGTACAATTCGCCAATTTATTGTTCTTCAAGTTTAAGTGAACAACGAGCCCCATTGTTAATCTTTTAAAGGAAATTATTTCTAAATTTCGACACGTAGAACAATGATTGGAACACGTAGACGGTTGAAATCTTTGTATATATTGCTTCAATATAGTCTAAGAAACCTATATGCAACGCATCTAAACAGTAACATTCGCCAATTTTTGTATCTTCAAGTATTAGTGAACAACAAGCCCCATTGATAATCATGAAATGGAAATTATTTGTAACTTTCTACAAGTAGAACAATGAATAGTACAGGTATACGAGTGAAATCTTTCTATATATTGCTTCTATATAGTCTAAGATACATATATGCAAAGCATCCAAGCTGTACAATTCGCCAATTTATTGTTCTTCAAGTTTAAGTGAACAACGAGCCCCATTGTTAATCCTTTAAAGGAAATTATTTCTAAATTTCGACACGTAGAACAATGATTGGAACACGTAGACGGTTGAAATCTTTGTATATATTGCTTCCATATAGTCTAAGAAACATGTACGCAAAGCATCCAAACAGTACCATTCGCCAATTTTTTGTTCTTCAAGTTTAAGTGAACAATGAGCCCCATTGTTAATCCTTTATCGGAAATTATTTGTAATTTTCGACAAGTAGAACAATGAATGGAACAGGTATACGGTTGAAATCTTTGTATATATTGCTTCAATATAGTCTAAGAAACATATATGCAAAGCATCCAAACAGTACCATTCGCCAATTTGTTGTTCTTCAAGTTGAAGTGAACAACGAGCCCCATTGATAATCATGAAATGGAAATTATTTGTAACGTTCTACAAGTAGAACAATGAATAGTAAAGGTAGACGGGTGAAATCTTTCTATATATTGCTTCTATATAGTCTAAGAAACATATACGCAAAGCATCCAAACAGAACAATACGCCAATTTTTTTTCTTCAAGTTTAAGTGAACTACGAGCCGCATTGTTAATCCTTTAAAGGAAATTATTTGTAAATTTCGACAAGTAGAACAATGATTGGAACACGTAGACGGTTGAAATCTTTGTATATATTGCTTCCATATAGTCTAAGAAACATGTACGCAAAGCATCCAAACAGTACCATTCGCCAATTTTTTGTTCTTCAAGTTTAAGTGAACTACGAGCCCCATTTTTAATCCTTTAAAGGAAATTATTTCTAACTTTCTACAAGTAGAACAATGAATAGAACGGGTAGACGGTAGAAATCTTTGTATATGTTGCTTCTATATAGTCTAAGAAACCTATATGCAAAGCATCTAAACAGTAACATTCGCCAATTTTTTGATCTTCAAGTTTAAGTGAACAACGAGCCCCATTGATAATCATGAAAGGGAAATTATTTGTAACTTTCTACAAGTAGAACAATGAATACAACAAGTAGACGGTTGAAATCTTTCTATATATTGCTTCTATATAGTCTAAGAAACATATATGCAAAGCATCCAAACAGTACAACTCGCCAATTTTTTGTTCTTCAAGTTTAAGTGAAATACGAGCCCCATTGTTAATCCTTTAAAGGAAATTATTTGTAAATTTCGACAAGTAGAACAATGAATGGAACAGGTAGACGGTTGAAATCATTGTATATATTGCTTCTATATAGTCTAAGAAATATATATGCAAAGCATCCAAACAGTACAATTCGCCAATTTATTGTTCTTCAAGTTTAAGTGAACAACGAGCCCCATTGTTAATCCTCTAAAGGAAATTATTTGTAAATTTCGACAAGTAGAACAATGAATGGAACAGGTAGTCGGTTGAAATCATTGTATATATTGCTTCTATATAGTCTAAGAAACATATATGCAAAACATCCAATCAGTACAATTTGCCAATTTATTGTTCTTCAAGTTTAAGTGAACAACGAGCCCCATTGTTAATCCTTTAAAGGAAATTATTTGTAAATTTCGACAAGTAGAACAATGATTGGAATACGTAGACGGTTGAAATCTTAGAATATATTGCTTCCATATAGTCTAAGAAACATATTGCAAAGCATCCAAACTGTACCATTCGCTAATTTTTTGTTCTTCAAGTTTAAGTGAACAACGAGCCCCATTGTTAATCCTTTAAAGGAAATTATTTGTAAATTTCGACAAGTAGAACAATGATTGGAACACGTAGACGGTTGAAATCTTTGTATATATTGCTTCCATATAGTCTAAGAAACATGTACGCAAAGCATCCAAACAGTACCATTCGTCAATTTTTTGTTCTTCAAGTTTAAGTGAACAATGAGCCCCATTGTTAATCCTTTATCGGAAATTATTTGTAATTTTCGACAAGTAGAACAATGAATGGAACAGGTATACGGTTGAAATCTTTGTATATATTGCTTCAATATAGTCTAAGAAACATATATACAAAGCATCCAAACAGTACCATTCGCCAATTTGTTGTTCTTCAAGTTGAAGTGAACAACGAGCCCCATTGATAATCATGAAATGGAAATTATATGTAACTTTCTACGAGAAGAACAATGAATGGAACAGGTAGTCGGTTGAAATCATTGTATATATTGCTTCTATATAGTCTAAGAAACATATATGCAAAGCATCCAATCAGTACAATTTGCCAATTTATTGTTCTTCAAGTTTAAGTGAACAACGAGCCCCATTGTTACTCCTTTAAAGGAAATTATTTGTAAATTTCGACAAGTAGAACAATGATTGGAATACGTAGACGGTTGAAATCTTAGAATATATTGCTTCCATATAGTCTAAGAAACATATTGCAAAGCATCCAAACTGTACCATTCGCTAATTTTTTGTTCTTCACGTTTAAGTGAACAACGAGCCCCATTGTTAATCCTTTAAAGGAAATTATTTGTAAATTTCGACAAGTAGAACAATGATTGGAACACGTAGACGGTTGAAATCTTTGTATATATTGCTTCCATATAGTCTAAGAAACATGTACGCAAAGCATCCAAACAGTACCATTCGCCAATTTTTTGTTCTTCAAGTTTAAGTGAACAATGAGCCCCATTGTTAATCCTTTATCGGAAATTATTTGTAAATTTCGACAAGTAGAACAATGATTGGACCACTTAGACGGTTGTAATCTTTGTATATATTGCTTCTATATAGTCTAAGAAACATATATGCAAAGCATCCAAACAGTACAATTCGCCAATTTTTTGTTCTTCAAGTATAAGTGAACAATGAGCCCCAATGGTTAATCCTTTATCGGAAATTATTTGTATCTTTCGACAAGTAGAACAATGAATGGTACAGGTAGACGGTTGAGATCTTTGTATATATTGCTTCTATATAGTCTAAGAAACATATATGCAAAGCATCTAAACAGTAACATTCGCCAATTTTTTGTTCTTCAAGTTTAAGTGAACAACGAACCCCATTGATAATCATGAAATGGAAATTATTTGTAACTTTCTACAAGTAGAACAATGAATGGTACAGGTAGACGGTTGAGATCTTTGTATATATTGCTTCTATATAGTCTAAGAAACATATATGCCAAGCATCTAAACAGTAACATTCGCCAATTTATTGTTCTTCAAGTTTAAGTGAACAACGAGCCCCATTGTTAATCCTTTAAAGGAAATTATTTGTAAATTTCGGCAAGTAAAACAATGATTGGAACACTTAGACGGTTGAAATCTTTGTATATATTGCTTCCATATAGTCTAAGAAACAGGTACGCAAAGCATCCAAACAGTACCATTCGCCAATTTTTTGTTCTTCAAGTTTAAGTGAACTACGAGCCCCATTGTTAATCCTTTAAAGGAAATTATTTGTATATTTCGACAACTAGAACAATGAATGGAACAGGTAGACGGTTGAAATCATTGTATATATTGCTTCTATATAGTCTAAGAAACATATATGCAAAGCATCAAATCAGTACAATTTGCCAATTTAATGTTCTTCAAGTTTAAGTGAACAACGAGCCACATTGTTAATCCTTTAAAGGAAATTATTTGTAAATTTCGACAAGTAGAACAATGATTGGAACACGTAGACGGTTGAAATCTTTGTATATATTGCTTCCATATAGTCTAAGAAACATGTACGCAAAGCATCCAAACAGTACCATTCGCCAATTTTTTGTTCTTCAAGTTTAAGTGAACAATGAGCCCCATTGTTAATCCTTTAAAGGAAATTATTTGTAAATTTCGGCAAGTAGAACAATGAATGGAACAGGTAGACTGTTGAAATCATTGTATATATTGCTTCTATATAATCTAAGAAACATATATGCAAAGCATCCAGACAGTACAATTCGCCAATTTTTTGACCTTCAAGTTTAAGTGAACAATGAGCCCCAATGGTCAATCCGTTATCGGAAATTATTTGTAACTTTCGACAAGTAGAACAATGAATGGAACAGGTAGACGGTTGAAGTCATTGTATATATTGCTTCTATATGGTCTAAGAAACATTTATGCAAAGCAATCAAACAGTACCATTCGCCAATTTTTTGTTCTTCAAGTTTAAGTGAACTACGAGCCCCATTGTTAATCCTTTAAAGGAAATTATTTGTAAATTTCGGCAAGTAGAACAATGAATGGAACAGGTAGACTGTTGAAATCATTGTATATATTGCTTCTATATAATCTAAGAAACATATATGCAAAGCATCCAGACAGTACAATTCGCCAATTTTTTGACCTTCAAGTTTAAGTGAACATCGAGCCCCATTGTTAATCCTTTAAAGGAAATTATTTGTAAATTTCGACAAGTAGAACAATGATTGGAACACGTAGACGGTTGAAATCTTTGTATATATTGCTTCCATATAGTCTAAGAAACATGTACGCAAAGCATCCAAACAGTACCATTCGCCAATTTTTTGGTCTTCAAGTTTAAGTGAACAATGAGCCCCAATGGTTAATCCTTTACCGGATATTATTTGTAATTTTCGACAAGTAGAACAATGAATGGAACAGGTAGACGGTTGAAATATTTGTATATATTGCTTCTATATAATATAAGAAACATATATGCAAAGCATCCAAACAGTACAATTCGCCAATTTATTGTTCCTCAAGTTTAAGTGAACAATGAGCCCCAATGGTCAATCCGTTATCGGAAATTATTTGTAACTTTCGACAAGTAGAACAATGAATGGAACAGGTAGACGGTTGAAGTCATTGTATATATTGCTTCTATATAGTCTAAGAAACACATATGCAAAGCATCCAAACAGTACAATTCGCCAATTTTTTGTTCTTCAAGTTTAAGTGAACAATGAGCCCCAATGGTTAATCCTTAATCGGAAATTATTTGTAATTTTCGACAAGTAGCACAATGAATGGAACAGGTAGACGGTTGAAATCTTTGTATATATTGCTTCTATATAATCTAAGAAACATATATGCAAAGCATCTAAACAGTAACAATCGCCAATTTTTTGATCTTCAAGTTTAAGTGAACAGCGAGCCCCATTGATAATCATGAAATGGAAATTATTTGCAACTTTCTACAAGTAGAACAATGAATGGAACAGGTAGACTGTTGAAATCATTGTATATATTGCTTCTATATAGTCTAAGAAACATATATGCAAAGCATCCAAACAGTACAATTCGCCAATTTATTGTTCTTCAAGTGTAAGTGAACAACGAGCCCCATTGTTAATCCTTTAAAGGAAATTATTTGTAAATTTCGACAAGTAGAACAATGATTGGAACACGTTGACGGTTGAAATCATTGTATATATTGCTTCTGTATAGTCTAAGAAACATATATGCAAAGCATCCAAACAGTACAATTCGCCAATTTTTTGTTCTTCAAGTTTAAGTGAACTACGATCCCCATTGTTAATCCTTTAACGGAAATTATTTGTAACTTTCGACAAGTAAAACAATGAATGTAACGGGTAGATGGTTGAAATCTTTGTAAATATTGCTTCCATATAGACTAAAAAACATATATCCAAAGCATCCAAACAGTACCATTCACCAATTTTTTGTTCTTCAAGTTTAAGTGAACAATGAGCCCCATTGTTAATCCTTTAAAGGAAATTATTTGTAAATTTCGACAAGTAGAACAATGAATGGAACAGGTAGACGGTTGAAATCATTGTATATATTGCTTCTATATAGTCTAAGAAACATATATGCAAAGCATCCAATCAGTACAATTCGACAATTTTTTGTTCTTCAAGTTTAGTGAACAATGAGCCCCAATGGTTAATCCTTTATCGGAAATTATTTGTAATTTTCGACAAGTAGAACAATGAATGGAACAGGTAGACGGTTGAAATCTTTGTATATATTGCTTCTATATAATCTAAGAAGCATATATGCAAAGCATCCAAACAGTTCAATTCGCCAATTATTTCATCTTCATGTTTAAGTGAACTACGAGCCCCATTGTTAATACTTTAACGGAAATTATTTGTAACTTCCGACAAGTAGAACAATGAATGGAACAGGTAGACGGTTGAAATCAATGTATATATTGCTTCTATAAAGTCTAAGAGACATATATGCAAAGCATCCAAACAGTACAATTCGCCAATTATTTGATCTTCAAGTTTAAGTGAACTACGAGCCCGATTGTTAATACTTTAACGGAAATTATTTGTAACTTGCGACAAGTAGAACAATGAATGCAACAGGTAGACGGTTGAAATCAATGTATATATTGCTTCTATATAGTCTAAGAAATATATATGCAAAGCATCCAAACAGTACCATTCGCCACTTTTTTGTTCTTCAAGTTTAAGTGAACAATGAGCCCCAATGGTTAATCCTTTATCGGAAATTATTTGTAACTTTCGACAAGTAGAACAATGAATGGAACAGTTAGACGGTTGAAATCTTTGTATATATTGCTTCTATAAAGTCTAAGAAACATATATGCAAATCATCCAAACAGTACAATTCGCCAATTATTTGATCTTCAAGCTTAAGTGAACTACGAGCCCCATTGTTAATACTTTAACGGAAATTATTTGTAACTTGCGACAAGTAGAACAATGAATGGAACAGGTAGACGGTTGAAATCAATGTATATATTGCTTCTATATAGTCTAAGAAACATATATGCAAAGCATCCAAACAGTACCATTCGCCACTTTTTTGTTCTTCAAGTTTAAGTGAACAACGAGCCCCATTGTTAATCCTTTAAAGGAAATTATTTGTAAATTTCGACAAGTAGAACAATGATTGGAACACGTAGACGGTTGAAATCTTTGTATATATTGCTTCCATATAGTCTAAGAAACATATATGCAAAGCTTCCAAACAGTACCATTCGCCAATTTTTTGTTCTTCAAGTTTAAGTGAACAATGAGACCCATTGTTAATCCTTTATCGGAAATTATTTGTAACTTTCGACAAGTAGATCAATGAATGGAACAGGTAGATGGTTGAAATCTTTGTATATATTGCTTCTATAAAGTCTAAGAAACATATATGCAAATCATCCAAACAGTACAATTCGCCAATTATTTGATCTTCAAGTTTAAGTGAACTACGAGCCCCATTGTTAATACTTTAACGGAACTTATTTGTAACTTTCGACAAGTAGAACAATGAATGGAACAGGTAGACGGTTGAAATCAATGTATATATTGCTTCTATATAGTCTAAGAAACATATATGCAAAGCATCCAAACAGTACCATTCGCCACTTTTTTGTTCTTCAAGTTTAAGTGAACAACGAGCCCCATTGTTAATCCTTTAAAGGAAATTATTTGTAAATTTCGACAAGTAGAACAATGATTGGAACACGTAGACGGTTGAAATATTTGTATATATTGCTTCCATATAGTCTAAGAAACATATATGCAAAGCATCCAAACAGTACCATTCGCCAATTTTTTGTTCTTCAAGTTTAAGTGAACAATGAGACCCATTGTTAATCCTTTATCGGAAATTATTTGTAACTTTCGACAAGTAGATCAATGAATGGAACAGGTAGACGGTTGAAATCTTTGTACATATTGCTTCTATATAGTCTAAGAAACATATATGCAAATCATCCAAACAGTACAATTAGCCAATTATTTGATCTTCAAGTTTAAGTGAACTACGAGCCCCATTGTTAATCCCTTAACGGAAATTATTTGTAACTTTCGACAAGTAGAACAATGAATGGAACAGGTAGGCGGTTGAAATCTTTGTATATATTGCTTCTATATAGTCTAAGAAACATATATGCAAATCATCCAAACAGTACAATTCGCCAATTATTTGATCTTCAAGTTTAAGTGAACTACGAGCCCCATTGTTAATACTTTAACGGAAATTATTTGTAACTTTCGACAAGTAGAACAGTGAATGGAACAGGTAGACGGTTGAAATCTTTTTATATATTGCTTCTTTATAGTCTAAGAAACATATATGCAAAGCATCCAAACAGTACCATTCGCCACTTTTTTGTTCTTCAAGTTTAAGTGAACATCGAGCCCCGTTGTTAATCCTTTAAAGGAAATTATTTGTAAATTTCGACAAGTAGAACAATGATTGGAACAGGTAGACGGTTGAAATCATTGTATATATTGCTTCTATATAGTCTAAGAAACATATATGCAAAGCATCCAAACAGTACAATTCGCCAATTTCTTGTTCTTCAAGTTTAAGTAAACTACAATCCCCATTGTTAATCCCTTAACGGAAATTATTTGTAACTTTCGACAAGTAGAACAATGAATGGAACAGGTAGGCGGTTGAAATCTTTGTATATATTGCTTCTATATAGTCTAAGAAACATATATGCAAATCATCCAAACAGTACAATTCGCCAATTATTTGATCTTCAAGTTTAAGTGAACTACGAGCCCCATTGTTAATACTTTAACGGAAATTATTTGTAAATTTCGACAAGTAGAACAATGATTGGAACACGTAGACGGTTGAAATCTTTGTATATATTGCTTCCATATAGTCTAAGAAACATGTACGCAAAGCATCCAAACAGTACCATTCGCCAATTTTTTGTTCTTCAAGTTTAAGTGAACTACGAGCCCCATTGTTAATCCTTTAAAGGAAATTATTTGTAAATTTCGGCAAGTAGAACAATGAATGGAATAGGTAGACGGTTGAAATCATTGTATATATTGCTTCTATATAGTCTAAGAAACATACATGCAAATCATCCAAACAGTACAATTCGCCAATTTCTTGTTCTTCAAGTTTAAGTAAACTACAATCCCCATTGTTAATCCCTTAACGGAAATTATTTGTAACTTTCGACAAGTAGAACAATGAATGGAACAGGTAGGCGGTTGAAATCTTTGTATATATTGCTTCTATATAGTCTAAGAAACATATATGCAAATCATCCAAACAGTACAATTCGCCAATTATTTGATCTTCAAGTTTAAGTGAACTACGAGCCCCATTGTTAATACTTTAACGGAAATTATTTGTAACTTTCGACAAGTAGAACAGTGAATGGAACAGGTAGACGGTTGAAATCTTTTTATATATTGCTTCTTTATAGTCTAAGAAACATATATGCAAAGCATCCAAACAGTACAATTCGCCACTTTTTTGTTCTTCAAGATTAAGTGAACAACGAGCCCCATTGTTAATCCTTTAAAGGAAATTATTTGTAAATTTCGACAAGTAGAACAATGATTGGAACACGTAGACGGTTGAAATATTTGTATATATTGCTTCCATATAGTCTAAGAAACATATATGCAAAGCATCCAAACAGTACCATTCGCCAATTTTTTGTTCTTCAAGTTTAAGTGAACAATGAGACCCATTGTTAATCCTTTAACGGAAATTATTTGTAACTTTCGACAAGTAGATCAATGAATGGAACAGGTAGACGGTTGAAATCTTTGTATATATTGCTTCTATATAGTCTAAGAAACATATATGCAAATCATCCAAACAGTACAATTCGCCAATTATTTGATCTTAAAGTTTAAGTGAACTACGAGCCCCATTGTTAATACTTTAACGGAAATTATTTGTAAATTTCGACAAGTAGAACAATGAATGGAACAGGTAACCGGTTGAAATCAATGTATATATTGCTTCTATATAGTCTAAGAAACATTTATGCAAAGTATCCAAACAGTACCAATCGCCAATTTTTTGTTCTTCAAGTTTAAGTGAACTACGAGCCCCATTGTTAATCCTTTAAAGGAAATTATTTGTAAATTTCGGCAAGTAGAACAATGAATGGAATAGGTAGACGGTTGAAATCATTGTATATATTGCTTCTATATAGTCTAAGAAACATATATGCAAATCATCCAAACAGTACAATTCGCCAATTTCTTGTTCTTCAAGTTTAAGTAAACTACAATCCCCATTGTTAATCCCTTAACGGAAATTATTTGTAACTTTCGACAAGTAGATCAATGAATGGAACAGGTAGGCGGTTGAAATCTTTGTATATATTGCTTCTATATAGTCTAAGAAACATATATGCAAATCATCCAAACAGTACAATTCGCCAATTATTTGATCTTCAAGTTTAAGTGAACTACGAGCCCCATTGTTAATACTTTAACGGAACTTATTTGTAACTTTCGACAAGTAGAACAATGAATGGAACAGGTAGACGGTTGAAATCAATGTATATATTGCTTCTATATAGTCTAAGAAACATATATGCAAAGCATCCAAACAGTACCATTCGCCACTTTTTTGTTCTTCAAGTTTAAGTGAACAACGAGCCCCATTGTTAATCCTTTAAAGGAAATTATTTGTCAATTTCGACAAGTAGAACAATGATTGGAACACGTAGACGGTTGAAATCTTTGTATATATTGCTTCCATATAGTCTAAGAAACATATATGCAATGCATCCAAACAGTACCATTCGCCAATTATTTGTTCTTCAAGTTTAAGTGAACAATGAGACCCATTGTTAATCCTTTATCGGAAATTATTTGTAACTTTCGACAAGTAGAACAATGAATGGAACAGGTAGACGGTTGAAATCATTGTATAAATTGCTTCCATATAGTCTAAGAAAGATATATGCAAAGCATCCAAACAGTACCATTCGCCAATTTTTTGTTCTTCAAGTTTAAGTGAACAATGAGACCCATTGTTAATCCTTTATCGGAAATTATTTGTAACTTTCGACAAGTAGATCAATGAATGGAACAGGTAGACGGTTGAAATCTTTGTATATATTGCTTCTATAAAGTCTATGAAACATATATGCAAATCATCCAAACAGTACAATTCGCCAATTATTTGACCTTCAAGTTTAAGTGAACTACGAGCCCCATTGTTAATACTTTAACGGAACTTATTTGTAACTTTCGACAAGTAGAACAATGAATGGAACAGGTAGACGGTTGAAATCTTTTTATATATTGCTTCTTTATAGTCTAAGAAACATATATGCAAAGCATCCAAACAGTACCATTCGCCACTTTTTTGTTCTTCAAGTTTAAGTGAACAACGAGCCCCATTGTTAATCCTTTAAAGGAAATTATTTGTAAATTTCGACAAGTAGAACAATGATTGGAACACGTAGACGGTTGAAATATTTGTATATATTGCTTCCATATAGTCTAAGAAACATATATGCAAAGCATCCAAACAGTACCATTCGCCAATTTTTTGTTCTTCAAGTTTAAGTGAACAATGAGACCCATTGTTAATCCTTTATCGGAAATTATTTGTAACTTTCGACAAGTAGATCAATGAATGGAACAGGTAGACGGTTGAAATCTTTGTATATATTGCTTCTATAAAGTCTAAGAAACATATATGCATATCATCCAAAAAGTACAATTCGCCAATTATTTGATCTTCAAGTTTAAGTGAACTACGAGCCCCATTGTTAATCTTTTAAAGGAAATTATTTGTAAATTTCGGCAAGTAGAACAATGAATGGAATAGGTAGACGGTTGAAATCAATGTATATATTGCTTCTATATAGTCTAAGAAACATATATGCAAATCATCCAAACAGTACCATTCGCCAATTTTTTGTTCTTCAAGTTTAAGTGAACTACGAGCCCCATTGTTAATCCCTTAACGGAAATTAATTGTAACTTTCTACAAGTAGAACAATGATTGGAACACGTAGACGGTTGAAATCTTTGTATATATTGCTTCCATATAGTCTAAGAAACATGTACGCAAAGCATCCAAACAGTCAAATTCGCCAATTTTTTGTTCTTCAAGTTTAAGTGAACAATGAGCCCCAATGTTTAATCCTTTATCGGTAATTATTTGTAACTTTCGACAAGTAGATCAATGAATGGAACAGGTAGACGGTTGAAATCTTTGTATATATTGCTACTATAAAGTCTAAGAAACATATATGCAAATCATCCAAACAGTACAATTCGCCAATTATTTGATCTTCAAGTTTAAGTGAACTACGAGCCCCATTGTTAATACTTTAACGGAACTTATTTGTAACTTTCGACAAGTAGAACAATGAATGGAACAGGTAGACGGTTGAAATCAATGTATATATTGCTTCTATATAGTCTAAGAGATATATATGCAAAGCATCCAAACAGCACCATTCGCCACTTTTTTGTTCTTCAAGTTTAAGTGAACAACGAGCCCCATTGTTAATCCTTTAAAGGAAATTATTTGTAAATTTCGACAAGTAGAACAATGATTGGAACACGTAGACGGTTGAAATATTTGTTTATATTGCTTCCATATAGTCTAAGAAACATATATGCAAAGCATCCAAACAGTACCATTCGCCAATTTTTTGTACTTCAAGTTTAAGTGAACAATGAGACCCATTGTTAATCCTTTATCGGAAATTATTTGTAACTTTCGACAAGTAGATCAATGAATGGAACAGGTAGACGGTTGAAATCTTTGTATATATTGCTTCTATACAGTCCCAGAAACATATATGCAAATCATCCAAACAGTACAATTCGCCAATTATTTGATCTTCAAGTTTAAGTGAACTACGAGCCCCATTGTTAATCCTTTAAAGGAAATTATTTGTAAATTTCGGCAAGTAGAACAATGATTGGAACAGGTAGACGGTTGAAATCATTGTATATATTGCTTCTATATAGTCTAAGAAACATATATGCAAAGCATCCAAACAGTACAATTCGCCAATTTTTTGTTCTTCAAGTTTAAGTGAACAATGAGCCCCATTGTTAATCCTTTAAAGGAAATTATTTGTAACTTTCGACAAGTAGAACAATGAATGGAACAGGTAGACGGTTGAAATCTTTGTATATATTGCTTCTATATAGTCTAAGAAACATATATGCAAAGCATCCAAACAGTACCATTCGCCAATTTTTTGTTCTTCAAGTTTAAGTGAACAATGAGACCCATTGTTAATCCTTTATCGGAAATTATTTGTAACTTTCGACAAGTAGATCAATGAATGGAACAGGTAGACAGTTGAAATCTTTGTATATATTGCTTCTATATAGTCTAAGAAACATATATGCAAATCATCCAAACAGTACAATTCGCCAATTATTTGATCTTCAAGTTTAAGTGAACTACGAGCCCCATTGTTAATCCTTTAAAGGAAATTATTTGTAAATTTCGGCAAGTAGAACAATGAATGGAATAGGTAGACGGTTGAAATCAATGTATATATTGCTTCTATATAGTCTAAGAAACATATATGCAAATCATCCAAACAGTACAATTCGCCAATTTCTTGTTCTTCAAGTTTAAGTAAATTACAATCCCCATTGTTAATCCCTTAACGGAAATTATTTGTAACTTTCGACAAGTAGAACAATGAATGGAACAGGTAGACGGTTGAAATCTTTGTATATATTGCTTCTATATAGTCTAAGAAACATATATGCAAATCATCCAAACAGTACAATTCGCCAATTATTTGATCTTCAAGTTTAAGTGAACTACCAGCCCAATTGTTAATACTTTAACGGAAATTATTTGTAAATTTCGACAAGTAGAACAATGAATGGAACAGGTAGCCGGTTGAAATCAATGTATATATTGCTTCTATATAGTCTAAGAAACATTTATGCAAAGTATCCAAACAGTACCAATCGCCAATTTTTTGTTCTTCAAGTTTAAGTTAACTACGAGCCCCATTGTTAATCCTTTAAAGGAAATTATTTGTAAATTTCGGCAAGTAGAACAATGAATGGAATAGGTAGACGGTTGAAATCATTGTATATATTGCTTCTATATAGTCTAAGAAACATATATGCAAATCATCCAAACAGTACAATTCGCCAATTTCTTGTTCTTCAAGTTTAATTAAACTACAATCCCCATTGTTAATCCCTTAACGGAAATTATTTGTAACTTTCGACAAGTAGAACAATGAATGGAACAGGTAGGCGGTTGAAATCTTTGTATATATTGCTTCTATATAGTCTAAGAAACATATATGCAAATCATCCAAACAGTACAATTCGCCAATTATTTGATCTTCAAGTTTAAGTGAACTACGAGCCCCATTGTTAATACTTTAACGGAAATTATTTGTAACTTTCGACAAGTAGAACAGTGAATGGAACAGGTAGACGGTTGAAATCTTTTTATATATTGCTTCTTTATAGTCTAAGAAACATATATGCAAAGCATCCAAACAGTACCATTCGCCACTTTTTTGTTCTTCAAGTTTAAGTGAACATCGAGCCCCATTGTTAATCCTTTAAAGGAAATTATTTGTAAATTTCGACAAGTAGAACAATGATTGGAACAGGTAGACGGTTAAAATCATTGTATATATTGCTTCTATATAGTCTAAGAAACATATATGCAAAGCATCCAAACAGTACAATTCGCCAATTTTTTGTTCTTCAAGTTTAAGTGAACAATGAGCCCCATTGTTAATCCCTTAAAGGAAATTATTTGTAATTTTCGACAAGTAGAACAATGAATGGAACAGGTAGACGGTTGAAATCTTTGTATATATTGCTTCTATATAGTAAAAGAAACATATATGCAAAGCATCCAAACAGTACCATTCGCCACTTTTTTGTTCTTCAAGTTTAAGTGAACAACGAGCCCCATTGTTAATCCTTTAAAGGAAATTATTTGTAAATTTCGACAAGTAGAACAATGATTGGAACGCGTAGACGGTTGAAATCTTTGTATATATTGCTTCCATATAGTCTAAGAAACATGTACGCAAAGCATCCAAACAGTACCATTCGCCAATTTTTTGTTCTTCAAGTTTAAGTGAACTACGAGCCCCATTGTTAATCCTTTAAAGGAAATTATTTGTAAATTTCGGCAAGTAGAACAATGAATGGAATAGGTAGACGGTTGAAATCATTGTATATATTGCTTCTATATAGTCTATGAAACATATATGCAAATCATCCAAACAGTACAATTCGCCAATTTCTTGTTCTTCAAGTTTAAGTAAACTACAATCCCCATTGTTAATCCCTTAACGGAAATTATTTGTAACTTTCGACAAGTAGAACAATGAATGGAACAGGTAGGCGGTTGAAATCTTTGTATATATTGCTTCTATATAGTCTAAGAAACATATATGCAAATCATCCAAACAGTACAATTCGCCAATTATTTGATCTTCAAGTTTAAGTGAACTACGAGCCCCATTGTTAATACTTTAACGGAAATTATTTGTAACTTTCGACAAGTAGAACAGTGAATGGAACAGGTAGACGGTTGAAATCTTTTTATATATTGCTTCTTTATAGTCTAAGAAACATATATGCAAAGCATCCAAACAGTACAATTCGCCACTTTTTTGTTCTTCAAGTTTAAGTGAACAACGAGCCCCATTGTTAATCCTTTAAAGGAAATTATTTGTAAATTTCGACAAGTAGAACAATGATTGGAACACGTAGACGGTTGAAATATTTGTATATATTGCTTCCATATAGTCTAAGAAACATATATGCAAAGCATCCAAACAGTACCATTCGCCAATTTTTTGTTCTTCAAGTTTAAGTGAACAATGAGACCCATTGTTAATCCTTTAACGGAAATTATTTGTAACTTTCGACAAGTAGATCAATGAATGGAACAGGTAGACGGTTGAAATCTTTGTATATATTGCTTCTATATAGTCTAAGAAACATATATGCAAATCATCCAAACAGTACAATTCGCCAATTATTTGATCTTCAAGTTTAAGTGAACTACGAGCCCCATTGTTAATACTTTAACGGAAATTATTTGTAAATTTCGACAAGTAGAACAATGAATGGAACAGGTAACCGGTTGAAATCAATGTATATATTGCTTCTATATAGTCTAAGAAACATTTATGCAAAGTATCCAAACAGTACCAATCGCCAATTTTTTGTTCTTCAAGTTTAAGTGAACTACGAGCCCCATTGTTAATCCTTTAAAGGAAATTATTTGTAAATTTCGGCAAGTAGAACAATGAATGGAATAGGTAGACGGTTGAAATCATTGTATATATTGCTTCTATATAGTCTAAGAAACATATATGCAAATCATCCAAACAGTACAATTCGCCAATTTCTTGTTCTTCAAGTTTAAGTAAACTACAATCCCCATTGTTAATCCCTTAACGGAAATTATTTGTAACTTTCGACAAGTAGATCAATGAATGGAACAGGTAGGCGGTTGAAATCTTTGTATATATTGCTTCTATATAGTCTAAGAAACATATATGCAAATCATCCAAACAGTACAATTCGCCAATTATTTGATCTTCAAGTTTAAGTGAACTACGAGCCCCATTGTTAATACTTTAACGGAACTTATTTGTAACTTTCGACAAGTAGAACAATGAATGGAACAGGTAGACGGTTGAAATCAATGTATATATTGCTTCTATATAGTCTAAGAAACATATATGCAAAGCATCCAAACAGTACCATTCGCCACTTTTTTGTTCTTCAAGTTTAAGTGAACAACGAGCCCCATTGTTAATCCTTTAAAGGAAATTATTTGTCAATTTCGACAAGTAGAACAATGATTGGAACACGTAGACGGTTGAAATCTTTGTATATATTGCTTCCATATAGTCTAAGAAACATATATGCAATGCATCCAAACAGTACCATTCGCCAATTTTTTGTTCTTCAAGTTTAAGTGAACAATGAGACCCATTGTTAATCCTTTATCGGAAATTATTTGTAACTTTCGACAAGTAGAACAATGAATGGAACAGGTAGACGGTTGAAATCATTGTATAAATTGCTTCCATATAGTCTAAGAAAGATATATGCAAAGCATCCAAACAGTACCATTCGCCAATTTTTTGTTCTTCAAGTTTAAGTGAACAATGAGACCCATTGTTAATCCTTTATCGGAAATTATTTGTAACTTTCGACAAGTAGATCAATGAATGGAACAGGTAGACGGTTGAAATCTTTGTATATATTGCTTCTATAAAGTCTATGAAACATATATGCAAATCATCCAAACAGTACAATTCGCCAATTATTTGACCTTCAAGTTTAAGTGAACTACGAGCCCCATTGTTAATACTTTAACGGAACTTATTTGTAACTTTCGACAAGTAGAACAATGAATGGAACAGGTAGACGGTTGAAATCTTTTTATATATTGCTTCTTTATAGTCTAAGAAACATATATGCAAAGCATCCAAACAGTACCATTCGCCACTTTTTTGTTCTTCAAGTTTAAGTGAACAACGAGCCCCATTGTTAATCCTTTAAAGGAAATTATTTGTAAATTTCGACAAGTAGAACAATGATTGGAACACGTAGACGGTTGAAATCTTTGTATATATTGCTTCCATATAGTCTAAGAAACATATATGCAAAGCATCCAAACAGTACCATTCGCCAATTTTTTGTTCTTCAAGTTTAAGTGAACAATGAGGCCCATTGTTAATCCTTTATCGGAAATTATTTGTAACTTTCGACAAGTAGATCAATGAATGGAACAGGTAGACGGTTGAAATCTTTGTATATATTGCTTCTATATAGTCTAAGAAACATATATGCAAATCATCCAAACAGTACAATTCGCCAATTATTTGATCTTCAAGTTTAAGTGAACTACGAGCCCCATTGTTAATCCTTTAAAGGAAATTATTTGTAACTTGCGACAAGTAGAACAATGAATGGAACAGGTAGACGGTTGAAATCTTTGTATATATTGCCTCTATATAGTCTAAGAAACATATATGCAAAGCATCCAAACAGTACCATTCGCCACTTTTTTGTTCTTCAAGTTTAAGTGAACAACGAGCCCCATTGTTAATCCTTTAAAGGAAATTATTTGTAAATTTCGACAAGTAGAACAATGATTGGAACAGTTAGACGGTTGAAATATTTGTATATATTGCTTCTATATAATCTAAGAAACATATATGCAAAGCATCTAAAAAGTAACAATCGCCAATTTTTTGATCTTCAAGTTTAAGTGAACAGCGAGCCCCATTGATAATCATGAAATGGAAATTATTTATAACTTTCTACAAGTAGAACAATGAATAGTACAGGTACACGGGTGAAATCTTTCTATATATTGCTTCTAAATAGTCTAAGAAACATCTATTCAAGGCATCCAAACAGTACAATTCGCCAATTTTTTGTTCTTCAAGTTTAAGTGAACTACGAGCCCCATTGTTAATCCTTTAAAGGAAATTATTTGTAACTTGCGACAAGTAGAACAATGAATGGAACAGGTAGACGGTTGAAATCTTTGTATATATTGCCTCTATATAGTCTAAGAAACATATATGCAAAGCATCCAAACAGTACAATTCGCCAATTTTTTGTTCTTCAAGTTTAAGTGAACAATGAGCCCCATTGTTAATCCTTTAAAGGAAATTATTTGTAACTTTCGACAAGTAGAACAATGAATGTAACAGGTAGACGGTTGAAATCTTTGTATATATTGTTTCTATATAGTCTAAGAAACATATATGCAAAGCATCCAAACAGTACCATTCGCCACTTTTTTGTTCTTCAAGTTTAAGTGAACAACGAGCCCCATTGTTAATCCTTTAACGGAAATTAATTGTAACTTTCGACAAGTAGAACAATGAATGGAACAGGTAGACGGTTGAAATCTTTGTATATATTGCTTCTATATAGTCTAAGAAACATATATGCAAAGCATCCAAACAGTACAATTCGCCAATTTTTTGTTCTTCAGGTTTAAGTGAACAATGAGCCCCAATGGTTAATCCTTTATCGGAAATTATTTGTAAATTTCGACAAGTAGAACAATGAATGGAACAGGTAGCCGGTTGAAATCTTTGTATATATTGCTTCTATATAGTCTAAGAAACATATATGCAAAGCATCCAAACAGTACAATTCGCCAATTTTTTGTTCTTCAAGTTTAAGTGAACAATGAGCCCCAATGTTAATCCATTAAAGGAAATTATTTGTAAATTTCGACAAGTAGAACAATGAATGGAACAGGTAGCCGGTTGAAATCTTTGTATATATTGCTTCTATATAGTCTAAGAAACATATATGCAAAGCATCCAAACAGTACAATTCGCCAATTTTTTGTTCTTCAAGTTTAAGTGAACAATGAGCCCCAATGGTTAATCCTTTATCGGAAATTATTTGTAAATTTCGACAAGTAGAACAATGAATGGAACAGGTAGCCGGTTGAAATCAATGTATATATTGCTTCTATATAGTCTAAGAAACATATATGCAAAGCATCCAAACAGTACCATTCGCCAATTTTTTGTTCTTCAAGTTTAAGTGAACTACGAGCCCCATTGTTAATCCCTTAACGGAAATTATTTGTAACTTTCGACAAGTAGAACAATGAATGGAACAGGTAGACGGTTGAAATCTTTGTACATATTGCTTCTATATAGTCTAAGAAACATATATGCAAATCATCCAAACAGTACAATTTGCCAATTTTTTGTTCTTCAAGTTTAAGTGAACTACGAGCCCCATTGTTAATACTTTAACGGAACTTATTTGTAACTTTCGACAAGTAGAACAATGAATGGAACAGGTAGACTGTTGAAATCAATGTATATATTGCTTCTATATAGTCTAAGAAACATATATGCAAAGCATCCAAACAGTACCATTCGCCACTTTTTTGTTCTTCAAGTTTTAGTGAACAACGAGCCCCATTGTTAATCCTTTAAAGGAAATTATTTGTAAATTTCGACAAGTAGAACAATGATTGGAACACGTAGACGTTTGAAATCTTTGTATATAATGCTTCCATATAGTCTAAGAAACATATATGCAAAGCATCCAAACAGTACCATTCGCCACTTTTTTGTTCTTCAAGTTTAAGTGAACAACGAGCCCCATTGTTAATCCTTTAAAGGAAATTATTTGTAAATTTCGACAAGTAGAACAATGATTGGAACACGTAGACGTTTGAAATCTTTGTATATAATGCTTCCATATAGTTTAAGAAACATATATGCAATGCATCCAAACAGTACCATTCGCCAATTTTTTGTTCTTCAAGTTTAAGTGAACAATGAGACCCATTGTTAATCCTTTATCGGAAATTATTTGTAACTTTCGACAAGTCGATCAATGAATGGAACAGGTAGACGGTTGAAATCTTTGTATATATTGCTTCTATAAAGTCTAAGAAACATATATGCAAATCATCCAAACAGTACAATTCGCCAATTATTTGATCTTCAAGTTTAAGTGAACTACGAGCCCCATTGTTAATCTTTTAAAGGAAATTATTTGTAAATTTCGGCAAGTAGAACAATGAATGGAATAGGTAGACGGTTGAAATCAATGTATATATTGCTTCTATATAGTCTAAGAAACATATATGCAAATCATCCAAACAGTACAATTCGCCAATTTTTTGTTCTTCAAGTTTAAGTGAACTACGAGTCCCATTGTTAATCCTTTAAAGGAAATTATTTGTGAATTTCGACAAGTAGAACAATGAATGGAACAGGTAGACTGTTGAAATTATTGTATATATTGCTTCTATATAGTCTAAGAAATATATATGCAAAGCATCCAAACAGTACAATTCGCCGATTTTTTGTTCTTCAAGTTTAAGTGAACAATGAGCCCCATTGTTAATCCTTTAAAGGAAATTATTTGTAACTTTCGACAAGTAGAACAATGAATGGAACAGGTAGACGGTTGAAATCTTTGTATATATTGCTTCTATATAGTCTAAGAAACATATATGCAAAGCATCCAAACAGTACAATTCGCCAATTTCTTGTTCTTCAAGTTTAAGTAAACTACGATCCCCATTGTTAATGCCTTAACGGAAATTATTTGTAACTTTCGACAAGTAGAACAATGAATGGAACAGGTAGACGGTTGAAATCTTTGTATATATTGCTTCTATAAAGTCTAAGAAACATATATGCAAATCATCCAAACAGTACAATTCGCCAATTATTTGATCTTCAAGTTTAAGTGAACTACGAGCCCCATTGTTAATACTTTAACGGAAATTATTTGTAACTTGCGAAAAGTAGAACAATGAATGGAACAGGTAGACGGTTGAAATTAATGTATATATTGCTTCTATATAGTCTAAGAAACATATATGCAAAGCATCCAAACAGTACCATTCGCCACTTTTTTGTTCTTCAAGTTTAAGTGAACATCGAGCCCCATTGTTAATCCTTTAAAGGAAATTATTTGTAACTTTCGACAAGTAGAACAATGAATGGAACAGGTAGACGGTTGAAATCTTTGTATATATTGCTTCTATATAGTCTAAGATACATATATGCAAAGCATCCAAAGAGTACAATTCGCCAATTTCTTGTTCTTCAAGTTTAAGTAAACTACGATCCCCATTGTTAATGCCTTAACGGAAATTATTTGTAACTTTCGACAAGTAGAACAATGAATGGAACAGGTAGACGGTTGAAATCTTTGTATATGTTGCTTCTATAAAGTCTAAGAAACATATATGCAAATCATCCAAACAGTACAATTCGCCAATTATTTGATCTTCAAGTTTAAGTGAACTACGAGCCCCATTGTTAATACTTTAACGGAAATTATTTGTAACTTGCGAAAAGTAGAACAATGAATGGAACAGGTAGACGGTTGAAATTAATGTATATATTGCTTCTATATAGTCTAAGAAACATATATGCAAAGCATCCAAACAGTACCATACGCCACTTTTTTGTTCTTCAAGTTTAAGTGAACATCGAGCCCCATTGTTAATCCTTTAAAGGAAATTATTTGTAAATTTCGACAAGTAGATCAATGATTGGAACAGGTAGACGGTTGAAATCATTGTATATATTGCTTCTATATAGTCTAAGAAACATATATGCAAAGCATCCAAACAGTACAATTCGCCAATTTTTTGTTCTTCAAGTTTAAGTGAACAATGAGCCCCATTGTTAATCCTTTAAAGGAAATTATTTGTAACTTTCGACAAGTAGAACAATGAATGGAACAGGTAGACGGTTGAAATCTTTGTATATATTGCTTCTATATAGTATAAGAAACATATATGCAAAGCATCCAAACAGTACCATTCGCCACTTTTTTGTTCTTCAAGTTTAAGTGAACAACGAGCCCCATTGTTAATCCTTTAACGGAAATTAATTGTAACTTTCGACAAGTAGATCAATGAATGGAACAGGTAGACGGTTGAAATCTTTGTATATATTGCTTCTATATAGTCTAAGAAACATATATGCAAAGCATCCAAACAGTACCATTCGCCAATTTTTTGTTCTTCAAGTTTAAGTAAACTACAATCCCCATTGTTAATCCCTTAACGGAAATTATTTGTAACTTTCGACAAGTAGATCAATGAATGGAACAGGTAGGCGGTTGAAATCTTTGTATATATTGCTTCTATATAGTCTAAGAAACATATATGCAAATCATCCAAACAGTACAATTCGCCAATTATTTGATCTTCAAGTTTAAGTGAACTACGAGCCCCATTGTTAATACTTTAACGGAAATTATTTGTAACTTTCGACAAGTAGAACAGTGAATGGAACAGGTAGACGGTTGAAATCTTTTTATATATTGCTTCTTTATAGTCTAAGAAACATATATGCAAATCATCCAAACAGTACAATTCGCCAATTTCTTGTTCTTCAAGTTTAAGTAAACTACAATCCCCATTGTTAATCCCTTAACGGAAATTATTTGTAACTTTCGACAAGTAGAACAATGAATGGAACAGGTAGGCGGTTGAAATCTTTGTATATATTGCTTCTATATAGTCTAAGAAACATATATGCAAATCATCCAAACAGTACAATTCGCCAATTATTTGATCTTCAAGTTTAAGTGAACTACGAGCCCCATTGTTAATACTTTAACGGAAATTATTTGTAAATTTCGACAAGTAGAACAATGATTGGAACACGTAGACGGTTGAAATATTTGTATATATTGCTTCCATATAGTCTAAGAAACATATATGCAAAGCATCCAAACAGTACCATTCGCCAATTTTTTGTTCTTCAAGTTTAAGTGAACAATGAGACCCATTGTTAATCCTTTATCGGAAATTATTTGTAACTTTCGACAAGTAGATCAATGAATGGAACAGGTAGACGGTTGAAATCTTTGTATATATTGCTTCTATATAGTCTAAGAAACATATATGCAAATCATCCAAACAGTACAATTCGCCAATTATTTGATCTTCAAGTTTAAGTGAACTACGAGCCCCATTGTTAATACTTTAACGGAAATTATTTGTAAATTTCGACAAGTAGAACAATGAATGGAACAGGTAGCCGGTTGAAATCAATGTATATATTGCTTCTGTATAGTCTAAGAAACATATATGCAAATCATCCAAACAGTACAATTCGCCAATTATTTGATCTTCAAGTTTAAGTGAACTACGAGCCCCATTGTTAATCTTTTAAAGGAAATTATTTGTAAATTTCGGCAAGTAGAACAATGAATGGAATAGGTAGACGGTTGAAATCAATGTATGTATTGCTTCTATATAGTCTAAGAAACATATATGCAAATCATCCAAATAGTACAATTCGCCAATTTCTTGTTCTTCAAGTTTAAGTAAACTACGATCCCCATTGTTAATCCCTTAACGGAAATTATTTGTAACTTTCGACAAGTAGAACAATGAATGGAACAGTTAGACGGTTGAAATATTTGTATATAATGCTTCTATATAATCTAAGAAACATATATGCAAAGCATCTAAACAGTAACAATCGCCAATTTTTTGATCTTCAAGTTTAAGTGAACTACGAGCCCCATTGTTAATCCTTTAAAGGAAATTATTTGTAACTTTCGACAAGTAGAACAATGAATGGAACAGGTAGACGGTTGAAATCTTTGTATATATTGCTTCCATATAGTCTAAGAAACATATATGCAATGCATCCAAACAGTACCATTCGCCAATTTTTTGTTCTTCAAGTTTAAGTGAACAATGAGACCCATTGTTAATCCTTTATCGGAAATTATTTGTAACTTTCGACAAGTAGATCAATGAATGGAACAGGTAGACGGTTGAAATCTTTGTATATATTGCTTCTATATAGTCTAAGAAACATATATGCAAATCATCCAAACAGTACAATTCGCCAATTATTTGATCTTCAAGTTTAAGTGAACTACGAGCCCCATTGTTAATCCTTTAAAGGAAATTATTTGTAACTTGCGACAAGTAGAACAATGAATGGAACAGGTAGACGGTTGAAATCAATGTATATATTGCTTCTATATAGTCTAAGAAACATATATGCAAAGCATCCAAACAGTACCATTCGCCACTTTTTTGTTCTTCAAGTTTAAGTGAACAACGAGCCCCATTGTTAATCCTTTAACGGAAATTAATTGTAACTTTCGACAAGTAGATCAATGAATGGAACAGGTAGACGGTTGAAATCTTTGTATATATTGCTTCTATATAGTCTAAGAAACATATATGCAAAGCATCCAAACAGTACAATTCGCCAATTTATTGTTCTTCAAGTTTAAGTGAACAACGAGCCCCATTGTTAATCCTTTAAAGGAAATTATTTGTAACTTTCGACAAGTAGAACAATGAATGGAACAGGTAGACGGTTGAAATCTTTGTATATATTGCTTCTATATAGTCTAAGAAACATATATGCAAATCATCCAAACAGTACAATTCGCCAATTATTTGATCTTCAAGTTTAAGTGAACTACGAGCCCCATTGTTAATCCTTTAAAGGAAATTATTTGTAACTTGCGACAAGTAGAACAATGAATGGAACAGGTAGACGGTTGAAATCAATGTATATATTGCTTCTATATAGTCTAAGAAACATATATGCAAAGCATCCAAACAGTACCATTCGCCACTTTTTTGTTCTTCAAGTTTAAGTGAACAACGAGCCCCATTGTTAATCCTTTAACGGAAATTAATTGTAACTTTCGACAAGTAGATCAATGAATGGAACAGGTCGACGGTTGAAATCTTTGTATATATTGCTTCTATATAGTCTAAGAAACATATATGCAAAGCATCCAAACAGTACAATTCGCCAATTTATTGTTCTTCAAGTTTAAGTGAACAACGAGCCCCATTGTTAATCCTTTAAAGGAAATTATTTGTAACTTTCGACAAGTAGAACAATGAATGGAACAGGTAGACGGTTGAAATCTTTGTATATATTGCTTCTATATAGTCTAAGAAACATATATGCAAATCATCCAAGCAGTACAATTCGCCAATTATTTGATCTTCAAGTTTAAGTGAACTACGAGCCCCATTGTTAATACTTTAACGGAAATTATTTGTAAATTTCGACAAGTAGAACAATGAATGGAACAGGTAGCCGGTTGAAATCAATGTATATATTGCTTCTATATAGTCTAAGAAACATATATGCAAAGTATCCAAACAGTACCATTCGCCAATTTTTTGTTCTTCAAGTTTAAGTGAACTACGAGCCCCATTGTTAATCCTTTAAAGGAAATTATTTGTAACTTTCGACAAGTAGAACAATGAATGGAACAGGTAGACGGTTGAAATCCTTGTATATATTGCTTCTATATAGTCTAAGAAACATATATGCAAAGCATCCAAACAGTACAATTCGCCAATTTTTTGTTCTTCAAGTTTAAGTAAACTACGATCCCCATTGTTAATCCCTTAACGGAAATTATTTGTTACTTTCGACAAGTAGAACAATGAATGGAACAGGTAGACGGTTGAAATAATTGTATGTATTGCTTCTATATAGTCTAAGTAACATATATGCAAAGCATCCAAACAGTACAATTCGAAAATTTTTTGTTCTTCAAGTTTAGTGAACAATGAGCCCCAATGGTTAATCCGTTATAGGAAATTATTTGTATTTTTCGTTAAGTAGAACAATGAATGGAACAGGTAGACGGTTGAAATCTTTGTATATATTGCTTCTATATAATCTACGAAACATATATGCAAAGCATCCAAACAGTACAATTCGCCAATTTCCTGTTCTTCAAGTTTAAGTGAACTACGAGCCCCATTGTTAATCCTTTAACGGAAATTAATTGTAACTTTCTACAACTAGAACAATGATTGGAACACGCAGACGGTTGAAATCTTTGTATATATTGCTTCCATATAGTCTAAGAAACATATATGCAAAGCATCCAAACAGTACCATTCGGCAATTTTTTGTTCTTCAAGTTTAAGTGAACAATGAGCCCCGTTATTAATCCTTTATCGGAAATTATTTGTAACTTTCGACAAGTAGAACAGTGAATGGAACAGGTAGACGGTTGAAATCCTTGTATATATTGCTTCTATATAGTCTAAGAAACATATATGCAAAGCATCCAAACAGTACAATTCGCCAATTTTTTGTTCTTCAAGTTTAAGTAAACTACGATCCCCATTGTTAATCCCTTAACGGAAATTATTTGTAACTTTCGACAAGTAGAACAATGAATGGAACAGTTAGACGGTTGAAATATTTGTATATATTGCTTCTGTATAATCTAAGAAACATATATGCAAAGCATCTAAACAGTAACAATCGCCAATTTTTTGATCTTCAAGTTTAAGTGAACAGCGAGCCCCATTGATAATCATGAAATGGAAATTATTTATAACTTTCTACAAGTAGAACAATGAATAGTACAGGTAGACGGGTGAAATCTTTCTATATATTGCTTCTAAATAGTCTAAGAAACATCTATGCAAGGCATCCAAACAGTACAATTTGCCAATTTTTTGTTCTTCAAGTTTAAGTGAACTACGAGCCCCATTGTTAAGCCTTTAAAGGAAATTATTTGTAAATATCGACAAGTAGAACAATGAATGGATCATGTAGACGGTTGAAAAAATTGTATATATTGCTTCCATATAGTCTAAGAAACATATATGCAAAGCATCCAAACAGTACCATTCGCCCATTTTTTGTTCTTCAAGTTTAAGTGAACAATGAGACCCATTGTTAATCCTTTATCGGAAATTATTTGTAACTTTCGACAAGTAGATCAATGAATGGAACAGGTAGACGGTTGAAATCTTTGTATATATTGCTTCTACAAAGTCTAAGAAACATATATGCAAATCATCCAAACAGTACAATTCGCCAATTTCTTGTTCTTAAAGTTTAAGTAAACTACAATCCCCATTGTTAATCCCTTAACGGAAATTATTTGTAACTTTCGACAAGTAGAACAATGAATGGAACAGGTAGACGGTTGAAATCTTTGTATATATTGCTTCTATAAAGTCTAAGAAACATATGTGCAAAGCATCCAAACAGTACCATTCGCCAATTTTTTGTTCTTCAAGTTTAAGTGAACAACGAGCCCCATTGATAATCATGAAACGGAAATTATTTGTAACTTTCTACAAGTAGAACAATGAATAGAACAGGTGGACGGTTGAAATCTTTGTATATGTTGCTTCTATATAGTCTAAGAAACCTATATGCAAAGCATCTAAACAGTAACAATCGCCAATTTTTTTATCTTCAAGTTTAAGTGAACAGCGAGCCCCATTGATAATCATGAAATGGAAATTATTTGTGACTTTCTACAAGTAGAACAGTGAATAGTACAGGTAGACGGGTGAAATCTTTCTATATATTGCTTCTATATAGTCTAAGAAACCTATATGCAAAGCATCTAAACAGTAACAATCGCCAATTTTTTGTTCTTCAAGTTTAAGTGAACAATGAGCCCCAATGGTTAATCCTTTATCGGGAATTATTTGTAAATATCGACAAGTAGAACAATGAATGGATCATGTAGACGGTTGAAAAAATTGTATATATTGCTTCCATATAGTCTAAGAAACATATATGCAAAGCATCCAAACAGTACCATTCGCCCATTTTTTGTTCTTCAAGTTTAAGTGAACAATGAGACCCATTGTTAATCCTTTATCGGAAATTATTTGTAACTTTCGACAAGTAGATCAATGAATGGAACAGGTAGACGGTTGAAATCTTTGTATATATTGCTTCTACAAAGTCTAAGAAACATATATGCAAATCATCCAAACAGTACAATTCGCCAATTTCTTGTTCTTAAAGTTTAAGTAAACTACAATCCCCATTGTTAATCCCTTAACGGAAATTATTTGTAACTTTCGACAAGTAGAACAATGAATGGAACAGGTAGACGGTTGAAATCTTTGTATATATTGCTTCTATAAAGTCTAAGAAACATATGTGCAAAGCATCCAAACAGTACCATTCGCCAATTTTTTGTTCTTCAAGTTTAAGTGAACAACGAGCCCCATTGATAATCATGAAACGGAAATTATTTGTAACTTTCTACAAGTAGAACAATGAATAGAACAGGTGGACGGTTGAAATCTTTGTATATGTTGCTTCTATATAGTCTAAGAAACCTATATGCAAAGCATCTAAACAGTAACAATCGCCAATTTTTTTATCTTCAAGTTTAAGTGAACAGCGAGCCCCATTGATAATCATGAAATGGAAATTATTTGTGACTTTCTACAAGTAGAACAGTGAATAGTACAGGTAGACGGGTGAAATCTTTCTATATATTGCTTCTATATAGTCTAAGAAACCTATATGCAAAGCATCTAAACAGTAACAATCGCCAATTTTTTGTTCTTCAAGTTTAAGTGAACAATGAGCCCCAATGGTTAATCCTTTATCGGGAATTATTTGTAACTTTCGACAAGTAGAACAATGAATGGAACAGGTAGACGGTTGAAATCTTTGTATATATTGCTTCTATATAGTCTAAGAAACATATATGCAAATCATCCAAACAGTACAATTTGCCAATTTTTTGTTCTTCAAGTTTAAGTGAACTACGAGCCCCATTGTTAATACTTTAACGGAACTTATTTGTAACTTTCGACAAGTAGAACAATGAATGGAACAGGTAGACTGTTGAAATCAATGTATATATTGCTTCTATATAGTCTAAGAAACATATATGCAAAGCATCCAAACAGTACCATTCGCCACTTTTTTGTTCTTCAAGTTTTAGTGAACAACGAGCCCCATTGTTAATCCTTTAAAGGAAATTATTTGTAAATTTCGACAAGTAGAACAATGATTGGAACACGTAGACGTTTGAAATCTTTGTATATAATGCTTCCATATAGTCTAAGAAACATATATGCAATGCATCCAAACAGTACCATTCGCCAATTTTTTGTTCTTCAAGTTTAAGTGAACAATGAGACCCATTGTTAATCCTTTATCGGAAATTATTTGTAACTTTCGACAAGTAGATCAATGAATGGAACAGGTAGACGGTTGAAATCTTTGTATATATTGCTTCTATATAGTCTAAGAAACATATATGCAAAGAATCCAAACAGTACCATTCGCCACTTTTTTGTTCTTCAAGTTTAAGTGAACAACGAGCCCCATTGTTAATCCTTTAAAGGAAATTATTTGTAACTTTCGACAAGTAGAACAATGAATGGAACAGGTAGACGGTTGAAATCCTTGTATATATTGCTTCCATATAGTCTAAGAAACATGTACGCAAAGCATCCAAACAGTACCATTCGCCAATTTTTTGATCTTCAAGTTTAAGTGAACAGCGAGCCCCATTGATAATCATGAAATGGAAATTATTTATAACTTTCTACAAGTAGAACAATGAATAGTACAGGTACACGGGTGAAATCTTTCTATATATTGCTTCTAAATAGTCTAAGAAACATCTATTCAAGGCATCCAAACAGTACAATTCGCCAATTTTTTGTTCTTCAAGTTTAAGTGAACTACGAGCCCCATTGTTAATCCTTTAAAGGAAATTATTTGTAACTTGCGACAAGTAGAACAATGAATGGAACAGGTAGACGGTTGAAATCTTTGTATATATTGCTTCTATATAGTCTAAGAAACATATATGCAAAGCATCCAAACAGTACAATTCGCCAATTTTTTGTTCTTCAAGTTTAAGTGAACAATGAGCCCCAATGTTAATCCATTAAAGGAAATTATTTGTAAATTTCGACAAGTAGAACAATGAATGGAACAGGTAGCCGGTTGAAATCTTTGTATATATTGCTTCTATATAGTCTAAGAAACATATATGCAAAGCATCCAAACAGTTCAATTCGCCAATTTTTTGTTCTTCAAGTTTAAGTGAACAATGAGCCCCAATGGTTAATCCTTTATCGGAAATTATTTGTAAATTTCGACAAGTAGAACAATGAATGGAACAGGTAGCCGGTTGAAATCTTTGTATATATTGCTTCTATATAGTCTAAGAAACATATATGCAAAGCATCCAAACAGTACAATTCGCCAATTTCTTGTTCTTCAAGTTTAAGTAAACTACGATCCCCATTGTTAATGCCTTAACGGAAATTATTTGTAACTTTCGACAAGTAGAACAATGAATGGAACAGGTAGACTGTTGAAATCAATGTATATATTGCTTCTATATAGTCTAAGAAACATATATGCAAAGCATCCAAACAGTACAATTCGCCAATTTTTTGTTCTTCAAGTTTAAGTGAACTACGAGCCCCATTGTTAATACTTTAACGGAACTTATTTGTAACTTTCGACAAGTAGAACAATGAATGGAACAGGTAGACTGTTGAAATCAATGTATATATTGCTTCTATATAGTCTAAGAAACATATATGCAAAGCATCCAAACAGTACCATTCGCCAATTTTTTGTTCTTCAAGTTTAAGTGAACTACGAGCCCCATTGTTAATACTTTAACGGAACTTATTTGTAACTTTCGACAAGTAGAACAATGAATGGAACAGGTAGACTGTTGAAATCAATGTATATATTGCTTCTATATAGTCTAAGAAACATATATGCAAAGCATCCAAACAGTACCATTCGCCACTTTTTTGTTCTTCAAGTTTTAGTGAACAACGAGCCCCATTGTTAATCCTTTAAAGGAAATTATTTGTAAATTTCGACAAGTAGAACAATGATTGGAACACGTAGACGTTTGAAATCTTTGTATATAATGCTTCCATATAGTCTAAGAAACATATATGCAATGCATCCAAACAGTACCATTCGCCAATTTTTTGTTCTTCAAGTTTAAGTGAACAATGAGACCCATTGTTAATCCTTTATCGGAAATTATTTGTAACTTTCGACAAGTAGATCAATGAATGGAACAGGTAGACGGTTGAAATCTTTGTATATATTGCTTCTATATAGTCTAAGAAACATATATGCAAAGAATCCAAACAGTACCATTCGCCACTTTTTTGTTCTTCAAGTTTAAGTGAACAACGAGCCCCATTGTTAATCCTTTAAAGGAAATTATTTGTAACTTTCGACAAGTAGAACAATGAATGGAACAGGTAGACGGTTGAAATCCTTGTATATATTGCTTCCATATAGTCTAAGAAACATGTACGCAAAGCATCCAAACAGTACCATTTGCCAATTTTTTGATCTTCAAGTTTAAGTGAACAGCGAGCCCCATTGATAATCATGAAATGGAAATTATTTATAACTTTCTACAAGTAGAACAATGAATAGTACAGGTACACGGGTGAAATCTTTCTATATATTGCTTCTAAATAGTCTAAGAAACATCTATTCAAGGCATCCAAACAGTACAATTCGCCAATTTTTTGTTCTTCAAGTTTAAGTGAACTACGAGCCCCATTGTTAATCCTTTAAAGGAAATTATTTGTAACTTGCGACAAGTAGAACAATGAATGGAACAGGTAGACGGTTGAAATCTTTGTATATATTGCTTCTATATAGTCTAAGAAACATATATGCAAAGCATCCAAACAGTACAATTCGCCAATTTTTTGTTCTTCAAGTTTAAGTGAACAATGAGCCCCAATGTTAATCCATTAAAGGAAATTATTTGTAAATTTCGACAAGTAGAACAATGAATGGAACAGGTAGCCGGTTGAAATTTTTGTATATATTGCTTCTATATAGTCTAAGAAACATATATGCAAAGCATCCAAACAGTTCAATTCGCCAATTTTTTGTTCTTCAAGTTTAAGTGAACAATGAGCCCCAATGGTTAATCCTTTATCGGAAATTATTTGTAAATTTCGACAAGTAGAACAATGAATGGAACAGGTAGCCGGTTGAAATCAATGTATATATTGCTTCTATATAGTCTAAGAAACATATATGCAAAGCATCCAAACAGTACCATTCGCCAATTTTTTGTTCTTCAAGTTTAAGTGAACTACGAGCCCCATTGTTAATCCCTTAACGGAAATTATTTGTAACTTTCGACAAGTAGAACAATGAATGGAACAGGTAGACGGTTGAAATCTTTGTATATATTGCTTCTATATAGTCTAAGAAACATATATGCAAATCATACAAACAGTACAATTTGCCAATTTTTTGTTCTTCAAGTTTAAGTGAACTACGAGCCCCATTGTTAATACTTTAACGGAACTTATTTGTAACTTTCGACAAGTAGAACAATGAATGGAACAGGTAGACTGTTGAAATCAATGTATATATTGCTTCTATATAGTCTAAGAAACATATATGCAAAGCATCCAAACAGTACCATTCGCCACTTTTTTGTTCTTCAAGTTTAAGTGAACAACGAGCCCCATTGTTAATCCTTTAAAGGAAATTATTTGTAAATTTCGACAAGTAGAACAATGATTGGAACACGTAGACGTTTGAAATCTTTGTATATAATGCTTCCATATAGTCTAAGAAACATATATGCAATGCATCCAAACAGTACCATTCGCCAATTTTTTGTTCTTCAAGTTTAAGTGAACAATGAGACCCATTGTTAATCCTTTATCGGAAATTATTTGTAACTTTCGACAAGTAGATCAATGAATGGAACAGGTAGACGGTTGAAATCTTTGTATATATTGCTTCTATAAAGTCTAAGAAACATATATGCAAATCATCCAAACAGTACAATTCGCCAATTATTTGATCTTCAAGTTTAAGTGAACTACGAGCCCCATTGTTAATCTTTTAAAGGAAATTATTTGTAAATTTCGGCAAGTAGAACAATGAATGGAATAGGTAGACGGTTGAAATCAATGTATATATTGCTTCTATATAGTCTAAGAAACATATATGCAAATCATCCAAACAGTACAATTCGCCAATTTTTTGTTCTTCAAGTTTAAGTGAACTACGAGTCCCATTGTTAATCCTTTAAAGGAAATAATTTGTGAATTTCGACAAGTAGAACAATGAATGGAACAGGTAGACTGTTGAAATTATTGTATATATTGCTTCTATATAGTCTAAGAAATATATATGCAAAGCATCCAAACAGTACAATTCGCCGATTTTTTGTTCTTCAAGTTTAAGTGAACAATGAGCCCCATTGTTAATCCTTTAAAGGAAATTATTTGTAACTTTCGACAAGTAGAACAATGAATGGAACAGGTAGACGGTTGAAATCTTTGTATATATTGCTTCTATATAGTCTAAGAAACATATATGCAAAGCATCCAAACAGTACAATTCGCCAATTTCTTGTTCTTCAAGTTTAAGTAAACTACGATCCCCATTGTTAATGCCTTAACGGAAATTATTTGTAACTTTCGACAAGTAGAACAATGAATGGAACAGGTAGACGGTTGAAATCTTTGTATATATTGCTTCTATAAAGTCTAAGAAACATATATGCAAATCATCCAAACAGTACAATTCGCCAATTATTTGATCTTCAAGTTTAAGTGAACTACGAGCCCCATTGTTAATACTTTAACGGAAATTATTTGTAACTTGCGAAAAGTAGAACAATGAATGGAACAGGTAGACGGTTGAAATTAATGTATATATTGCTTCTATATAGTCTAAGAAACATATATGCAAAGCATCCGAACAGTACCATTCGCCACTTTTTTGTTCTTCAAGTTTAAGTGAACATCGAGCCCCATTGTTAATCCTTTAAAGGAAATTATTTGTAACTTTCGACAAGTAGAACAATGAATGGAACAGGTAGACGGTTGAAATCTTTGTATATATTGCTTCTATATAGTCTAAGATACATATATGCAAAGCATCCAAAGAGTACAATTCGCCAATTTCTTGTTCTTCAAGTTTAAGTAAACTACGATCCCCATTGTTAATGCCTTAACGGAAATTATTTGTAACTTTCGACAAGTAGAACAATGAATGGAACAGGTAGACGGTTGAAATCTTTGTATATGTTGCTTCTATAAAGTCTAAGAAACATATATGCAAATCATCCAAACAGTACAATTCGCCAATTATTTGATCTTCAAGTTTAAGTGAACTACGAGCCCCATTGTTAATACTTTAACGGAAATTATTTGTAACTTGCGAAAAGTAGAACAATGAATGGAACAGGTAGACGGTTGAAATTAATGTATATATTGCTTCTATATAGTCTAAGAAACATATATGCAAAGCATCCAAACAGTACCATACGCCACTTTTTTGTTCTTCAAGTTTAAGTGAACATCGAGCCCCATTGTTAATCCTTTAAAGGAAATTATTTGTAAATTTCGACAAGTAGATCAATGATTGGAACAGGTAGACGGTTGAAATCATTGTATATATTGCTTCTATATAGTCTAAGAAACATATATGCAAAGCATCCAAACAGTACAATTCGCCAATTTTTTGTTCTTCAAGTTTAAGTGAACAATGAGCCCCATTGTTAATCCTTTAAAGGAAATTATTTGTAACTTTCGACAAGTAGAACAATGAATGGAACAGGTAGACGGTTGAAATCTTTGTATATATTGCTTCTATATAGTATAAGAAACATATATGCAAAGCATCCAAACAGTACCATTCGCCACTTTTTTGTTCTTCAAGTTTAAGTGAACAACGAGCCCCATTGTTAATCCTTTAACGGAAATTAATTGTAACTTTCGACAAGTAGATCAATGAATGGAACAGGTAGACGGTTGAAATCTTTGTATATATTGCTTCTATATAGTCTAAGAAACATATATGCAAAGCATCCAAACAGTACCATTCGCCAATTTTTTGTTCTTCAAGTTTAAGTAAACTACAATCCCCATTGTTAATCCCTTAACGGAAATTATTTGTAACTTTCGACAAGTAGATCAATGAATGGAACAGGTAGGCGGTTGAAATCTTTGTATATATTGCTTCTATATAGTCTAAGAAACATATATGCAAATCATCCAAACAGTACAATTCGCCAATTATTTGATCTTCAAGTTTAAGTGAACTACGAGCCCCATTGTTAATACTTTAACGGAAATTATTTGTAACTTTCGACAAGTAGAACAGTGAATGGAACAGGTAGACGGTTGAAATCTTTTTATATATTGCTTCTTTATAGTCTAAGAAACATATATGCAAATCATCCAAACAGTACAATTCGCCAATTTCTTGTTCTTCAAGTTTAAGTAAACTACAATCCCCATTGTTAATCCCTTAACGGAAATTATTTGTAACTTTCGACAAGTAGAACAATGAATGGAACAGGTAGGCGGTTGAAATCATTGTATATATTGCTTCTATATAGTCTAAGAAACATATATGCAAATCATCCAAACAGTACAATTCGCCAATTTCTTGTTCTTCAAGTTTAAGTAAACTACAATCCCCATTGTTAATCCCTTAACGGAAATTATTTGTAACTTTCGACAAGTAGATCAATGAATGGAACAGGTATGCGGTTGAAATCTTTGTATATATTGCTTCTATAAAGTCTATGAAACATATATGCAAATCATCCAAACAGTACAATTCGCCAATTATTTGATCTTCAAGTTTAAGTGAACTACGAGCCCCATTGTTAATACTTTAACGGAACTTATTTGTAACTTTCGACAAGTAGAACAATGAATGGAACAGGTAGACGGTTGAAATCAATGTATATATTGCTTCTATATAGTCTAAGAAACATATATGCAAAGCATCCAAACAGTACCATTCGCCACTTTTTTGTTCTTCAAGTTTAAGTGAACAACGAGCCCCATTGTTAATCCTTTAAAGGAAATTATTTGTCAATTTCGACAAGTAGAACAATGATTGGAACACGTAGACGGTTGAAATCTTTGTATATATTGCTTCTATAAAGTCTAAGAAACATATATGCAAATCATCCAAACAGTACCATTCTCCAATTTTTTGTTCTTCAAGTTTAAGTGAACAATGAGACCCATTGTTAATCCTTTATCGGAAATTATTTGTAACTTTCGACAAGTAGAACAATGAATGGAACAGGTAGACGGTTGAAATCATTGTATAAATTGCTTCCATATAGTCTAAGAAACATATATGCAAAGCATCCAAACAGTACCATTCGCCAATTTTTTGTTCTTCAAGTTTAAGTAAACTACGATCCCCATTGTTAATCCCTTAACGGAAATTATTTGTAACTTTCGACAAGTAGAACAATGAATGGAACAGTTAGACGGTTGAAATATTTGTATATAATGCTTCTATATAATCTAAGAAACATATATGCAAAGCATCTAAACAGTAACAATCGCCAATTTTTTGATCTTCAAGTTTAAGTGAACTACGAGCCCCATTGTTAATCCTTTAAAGGAAATTATTTGTAACTTTCGACAAGTAGAACAATGAATGGAACAGGTAGACGGTTGAAATCTTTGTATATATTGCTTCCATATAGTCTAAGAAACATATATGCAATGCATCCAAACAGTACCATTCGCCAATTTTTTGTTCTTCAAGTTTAAGTGAACAATGAGACCCATTGTTAATCCTTTATCGGAAATTATTTGTAACTTTCGACAAGTAGATCAATGAATGGAACAGGTAGACGGTTGAAATCTTTGTATATATTGCTTCTATATAGTCTAAGAAACATATATGCAAATCATCCAAACAGTACAATTCGCCAATTATTTGATCTTCAAGTTTAAGTGAACTACGAGCCCCATTGTTAATCCTTTAAAGGAAATTATTTGTAACTTGCGACAAGTAGAACAATGAATGGAACAGGTAGACGGTTGAAATCAATGTATATATTGCTTCTATATAGTCTAAGAAACATATATGCAAAGCATCCAAACAGTACCATTCGCCACTTTTTTGTTCTTCAAGTTTAAGTGAACAACGAGCCCCATTGTTAATCCTTTAACGGAAATTAATTGTAACTTTCGACAAGTAGATCAATGAATGGAACAGGTAGACGGTTGAAATCTTTGTATATATTGCTTCTATATAGTCTAAGAAACATATATGCAAAGCATCCAAACAGTACAATTCGCCAATTTATTGTTCTTCAAGTTTAAGTGAACAACGAGCCCCATTGTTAATCCTTTAAAGGAAATTATTTGTAACTTTCGACAAGTAGAACAATGAATGGAACAGGTAGACGGTTGAAATCTTTGTATATATTGCTTCTATATAGTCTAAGAAACATATATGCAAATCATCCAAACAGTACAATTCGCCAATTATTTGATCTTCAAGTTTAAGTGAACTACGAGCCCCATTGTTAATCCTTTAAAGGAAATTATTTGTAACTTGCGACAAGTAGAACAATGAATGGAACAGGTAGACGGTTGAAATCAATGTATATATTGCTTCTATATAGTCTAAGAAACATATATGCAAAGCATCCAAACAGTACCATTCGCCACTTTTTTGTTCTTCAAGTTTAAGTGAACAACGAGCCCCATTGTTAATCCTTTAACGGAAATTAATTGTAACTTTCGACAAGTAGATCAATGAATGGAACAGGTAGACGGTTGAAATCTTTGTATATATTGCTTCTATATAGTCTAAGAAACATATATGCAAAGCATCCAAACAGTACAATTCGCCAATTTATTGTTCTTCAAGTTTAAGTGAACAACGAGCCCCATTGTTAATCCTTTAAAGGAAATTATTTGTAACTTTCGACAAGTAGAACAATGAATGGAACAGGTAGACGGTTGAAATCTTTGTATATATTGCTTCTATATAGTCTAAGAAACATATATGCAAATCATCCAAGCAGTACAATTCGCCAATTATTTGATCTTCAAGTTTAAGTGAACTACGAGCCCCATTGTTAATACTTTAACAGAAATTATTTGTAAATTTCGACAGGTAGAACAATGAATGGAACAGGTAGCCGGTTAAAATCAATGTATATATTGCTTCTATATAGTCTAAGAAACATATATGCAAAGTATCCAAACAGTACCATTCGCCAATTTTTTGTTCTTCAAGTTTAAGTGAACTACGAGCCCCATTGTTAATCCTTTAAAGGAAATTATTTGTAACTTTCGACAAGTAGAACAATGAATGGAACAGGTAGACGGTTGAAATCCTTGTATATATTGCTTCTATATAGTCTAAGAAACATATATGCAAAGCATCCAAACAGTACAATTCGCCAATTTTTTGTTCTTCAAGTTTAAGTAAACTACGATCCCCATTGTTAATCCCTTAACGGAAATTATTTGTTACTTTCGACAAGTAGAACAATGAATGGAACAGTTAGACGGTTGAAATAATTGTATGTATTGCTTCTATATAGTCTAAGTAACATATATGCAAAGCATCCAAACAGTACAATTCGACAATTTTTTGTTCTTCAAGTTTAGTGAACAATGAGCCCCAATGGTTAATCCGTTATAGGAAATTATTTGTATTTTTCGTTAAGTAGAACAATGAATGGAACAGGTAGACGGTTGAAATCTTTGTATATATTGCTTCTATATAATCTACGAAACATATATGCAAAGCATCCAAACAGTACAATTCGCCAATTTCCTGTTCTTCAAGTTTAAGTGAACTACGAGCCCCATTGTTAATCCTTTAAAGGAAATTAATTGTAACTTTCTACAACTAGAACAATGATTGGAACACGCAGACGGTTGAAATCTTTGTATATATTGCTTCCATATAGTCTAAGAAACATATATGCAAAGCATCCAAACAGTACCATTCGGCAATTTTTTGTTCTTCAAGTTTAAGTGAACAATGAGCCCCGTTATTAATCCTTTATAGGAAATTATTTGTAACTTTCGACAAGTAGAACAGTGAATGGAACAGGTAGACGGTTGAAATCCTTGTATATATTGCTTCTATATAGTCTAAGAAACATATATGCAAAGCATCCAAACAGTACAATTCGCCAATTTTTTGTTCTTCAAGTTTAAGTAAACTACGATCCCCATTGTTAATCCCTCAACGGAAATTATTTGTAACTTTCGACAAGTAGAACAATGAATGGAACAGTTAGACGGTTGAAATATTTGTATATATTGCTTCTATATAATCTAAGAAACATATATGCAAAGCATCTAAACAGGAACAATCGCCAATTTTTTGATCTTCAAGTTTAAGTGAACAGCGAGCCCCATTGATAATCATGAAATGGAAATTATTTATAACTTTCTACAAGTAGAACAATGAATAGTACAGGTAGACGGGTGAAATCTTTCTATATATTGCTTCTAAATAGTCTAAGAAACATCTATGCAAGGCATCCAAACAGTACAATTTGCCAATTTTTTGTTCTTCAAGTTTAAGTGAACTACGAGCCCCATTGTTAATCCTTTAAAGGAAATTATTTGTAAATATCGACAAGTAGAACAATGAATGGATCATGTAGACGGTTGAAAAAATTGTATATATTGCTTCCATATAGTCTAAGAAACATATATGCAAAGCATCCAAACAGTACCATTCGCCCATTTTTTGTTCTTCAAGTTTAAGTGAACAATGAGACCCATTGTTAATCCTTTATCGGAAATTATTTGTAACTTTCGACAAGTAGATCAATGAATGGAACAGGTAGACGGTTGAAATCTTTGTATATATTGCTTCTACAAAGTCTAAGAAACATATATGCAAATCATCCAAACAGTACAATTCGCCAATTTCTTGTTCTTAAAGTTTAAGTAAACTACAATCCCCATTGTTAATCCCTTAACGGAAATTATTTGTAACTATCGACAAGTAGAACAATGAATGGAACAGGTAGACGGTTGAAATCTTTGTATATATTGCTTCTATAAAGTCTAAGAAACATATGTGCAAAGCATCCAAACAGTACCATTCGCCAATTTTTTGTTCTTCAAGTTTAAGTGAACAACGAGCCCCATTGATAATCATGAAACGGAAATTATTTGTAACTTTCTACAAGTAGAACAATGAATAGAACAGGTGGACGGTTGAAATCTTTGTATATGTTGCTTCTATATAGTCTAAGAAACCTATATGCAAAGCATCTAAACAGTAACAATCGCCAATTTTTTTATCTTCAAGTTTAAGTGAACAGCGAGCCCCATTGATAATCATGAAATGGAAATTATTTGTGACTTTCTACAAGTAGAACAGTGAATAGTACAGGTAGACGGGTGAAATCTTTCTATATATTGCTTCTATATAGTCTAAGAAACCTATATGCAAAGCATCTAAACAGTAACAATCGCCAATTTTTTGTTCTTCAAGTTTAAGTGAACAATGAGCCCCAATGGTTAATCCTTTATCGGGAATTATTTGTAACTTTCGACAAGTAGAACAATGAATGGAACTGGTAGACGGTTGATCTCTTTGAATATATTGCTTCTATATAGTCTAAGAAACATATATGCAAAGCATCCAAACAGTACAATTCGCCAATTTTTTGTTCTTCAAGTTTAAGTGAACAACGAGCCCCATTGATAATCATGAAAAGGAAATTATTTGTAACTTTCTACAAGTAGAACAATGAATAGAACAGGTAGACGGTTGAAATCTTTGTATATGTTGCTTCTATATAGTCTAAGAAACCTATATGCAAAGCATCTAAACAGTAACAATCGCCAATTTTTTGATCTTCAAGTTTAAGTGAACAATGAGCCCCATTGTTAATCCTTTATCGGAAATTATTTGTAACTCTCGACAAGTAGAACAATGATTGGACCACGTAGACGGTTGAAATCTTTCTATATATTGCTTCTAAATAGTCTAAGAAACATATATGCAAAGTATCCAAACAGTACAATTCGCCAAATTTTTGTTCTTCAAGTTTAAGTGAACAGCGAGCCCCATTGTTAATCCTTTAAAGGAAATTATTTGTAAATTTCGACAAGTAGAACAATGATTGGAACACGTAGACGGTTGAAATATTATTATATATTGCTTCCATATAGTCTAAGAAACATATATGCAAAGCATCCAAACAGTACCATTCGCCAATTTTTTTTCTTCAAGTTTAAGTGAACAATGAGCCCCATTGTTACTCCTTTATCGGAAATTATTTGTAACTTTCGACAAGTAGAACAATGAATGGAACAGGTAGACGGTTGAAATCTTTGTATATATTGCTTCTATATAGTCTAAGAAACATATATGCAAAGCATCCAAACAGTACAATTATCCAATTTTTTGTTCTTCAAGTTTAAGTGAACAATGAGCCCCAATGGTTAATCCTTTATCGGAAATTATTTGTAACTTTCGACAAGTAGAACAATGAATGGAACAGGTAGACGGTTGAAATATTTGTATATATTGCTGCCGCATAGTCTAAGAAACATATATGCAAAGCATCCAAACAGTACCATTCGCCAATTTTTTGTTCTTCAAGGTTAAGTCAACAATGAGCCCGATTGTTAATCCTTTATCGGAAATTATTTGTAACTTTCGACAAGTAGAACAATGAATGGAACAGGTAGACGGTTGAAATCTTTGAATATATTGCTTCTATATAGTCTAAGAAACTTATATGCAAAGCATCCAAACAGTACAATTCGCCAATTTTTTGTTCTTCAAGTTTAAGTGAACAATGAGCCCCAATGGTTAATCCTTTATCGGAAATTATTTGTAACTTTCGACAAGTAGAACAATGAATGGAACAGGTAGACGGTTGAAATATTTGTATATATTGCTTCCGTATAGTCTAAGAAACATATATGCAAAGCATCCAAACAGTACCATTCGCCAATTTTTTGTTCTTCAAGGTTAAGTGAACAATGAGCCCGATTGTTAATCCTTTATCGGAAATTATTTCTAACTTTCGACAAGTAGAACAATGAATGGAACACGTAGACGGTTGAAATCTTTGTATATATTGCTTCCATATAGTCTAAGAAACATGTACGCAAAGCATCCAAACAGTACCATTCGCCAATTTTTTGTTCTTCAAGGTTAAGTCAACAATGAGCCCGATTGTTAATCCTTTATCGGAAATTATTTGTAACTTTCGACAAGTAGAACAATGATTGGAACACGTAGACGGTCGAAATCTTTGTATATATTGCTTCCATATAGTCTAAGAAACATATATGCAAAGCATCCATACAGTACCATTCGCCAATTTTTTCTTCTTCAAGTTTAAGTGAACGATGAGCCCCATTGTTAATACTTTATCGGAAATTATTTGTTACTTTCGACAAGTAGAACAATGAATGGAACTGGTAGACGGTTGAAATCTTTTTATATATTGCTTCTATATAGTATAAGAAACATATATGCAAAGCATCAAATCAGTACAATTTGCCAATTTATTGTTCTTCAAGTTTAAGTGAACAACGAGCCACATTGTTAATCCTTTAAAGGAAATTATTTGTAAATTTCGACAAGTAGAACAATGATTGGAACGCGTAGACGGTTGAAATCTTTGTATATATTGCTTCCATATAGTCTAAGAAACATGTACGCAAAGCATCCAAACAGTACCATTCGCCAATTTTTTGTTCTTCAAGTTTAAGTGAACAATGAGCCCCAATCGTTAATCCTTTATCGGAAATTATTTGCAATTTTCGACAAGTAGAACAATGAATGGAACACGTAGACGGCTGAAATCTTTGTATATATTGCTTCTATATAGTCTAAGAAACATATATGCAAAGGATCAAAACTGTACCATTCGCCAATTTTTTGTTCTTCAAGTTTAAGTGAACAACGAGCTCCATTGACAATCATGAAACGGTAATTATTTGTAAGTTTCTACAAGTAGAACAATGAATAGAACAGGTAGACGGTTGAACTCTTTGTATATGCTGCTTCTATATAGTCTAAGAAACCTATATGCAAAGCATCTAAACAGTAACATTCGCCAATTTTTGTATCTTCAAGTATTAGTGAACAACAAGCCCCATTGATAATCATGAAATTGAAATTATTTGTAACTTTCTACAAGTAGAACATGAATAGTACAGGTATACGAGTGAAATCTTTCTATATATTGCTTCTATATATTCTAAGATACATATATGCAAAGCATCCAAACTGTACAATTCGCCAATTTATTGTTCTTCAAGTTTAAGTGAACAACGAGCCCCATTCTTAATTCTTTAAAGGAAATTATTTCTAAATTTCGACAAGTAGAACAATGATTGGAACACGTAGACGGCTGAAATCTTTGTATATATTGCTTCCATATAGTCTAAGGAACATGAACGCAAAGCATCCAAACAGTACCTTTCACCAATTCTTTGTTCTTCAAGTTCAAGTGAACAATGAGCCCCATTGTTAATCCTTTATCGGAAATATTTGTAATTTTCGACAAGTAGAACAATGAATGGAACAGGTATACGGTTGAAATCTTTGTATATATTGCTTCAATATAGTCTAAGAAACATATATGCAAAGCATCCAAACAGTACCATTCGCCAATTTGTTGTTCTTCAAGTTGAAGTGAATAACGAGCCCCATTGATAATCATGAAATGGAAATTATTTGTAACGTTCTACAAGTAGAACAATGAATAGTAAAGGTAGACGGGTGAAATCTTTCTATATATTGCTTCTATATAGTCTAAGAAACATATACGCAAAGCATCCAAACAGAACAATTCGCCAATTTTTTTTCTTCAAGTTTAAGTGAACTACGAGCCGCATTGTTAATCCTTCAAAGGAAATTATTTGTAAATTTCGACAAGTAGAACAATGAATGGAACAGGTAGACGGTTGAAATCATTGTATATATTGCTTCTATATAGTCTAAGAAATATATATGCAAAGCATCCAAACAGTACAATTCGCCAATTTATTGTTCTTCAAGTTTAAGTGAACAACGAGCCCCATTGTTAATCCTTTAAAGGAAATTATTTGTAAATTTCGACAAGTAGAACAATGAATGGAACAGGTAGTCGGTTGAAATCATTGTATATATTGCTTCTATATAGTCTAAGAAACATATATGCAAAGCATCCAATCAGTACAATTTGCCAATTTTTTGATCTTCAAGTTTAAGTGAACAATGAGCCCCATTGTTAATCCTTTATCGGAAATTATTTGTAACTTTCGACAAGTAGAACAATGAATGGAACAGGTAGACGGTTGAAATCTTTGTATATATTGCTTCTATATAGTCTAAGAAACATATATGCAAAGCATCCAAACAGTACAATTCGCCAATTTTTTGTTCTTCAAGTTTAAGTGAACAACGAGCCCCATTGTTAATCCTTTAAAGGAAATTATTTGTAAATTTCGACAAATAGAACAATGATTGGAACACGTAGACGGTTGAAATCTTTGTATATATTGCTTCCATATAGTCTAAGAAACATGTACGCAAAGCATCCAAACAGTACCATTCGCCAAATTTTTGTTCTTCAAGTTTAAGTGAACAATGAGCCCCAATGGTTAATCCTTTATCGGAAATTATTTGTAATTTTCGACAAGTAGAACAATGAATGGAACAGGTAGACGGTCGAAATCTTTGTATATATTGCTTCTATATAATCTAAGAAACATATATGCAAAGCATCCAAACAGTACAATTCGCCAATTATTTCATCTTCATGTTTAAGTGAACTACGTGCCCCATTGTTAATACTTTAACGGAAATTATTTGTAACTTCCGGCAAGTAGAACAATGAATGGAACAGGTAGACGCTAGAAATCAATGTATATATTGCTTCTATATAGTCTAAGAAACATATATGCAAATCATCCAAACAGTACCAGTCGCCAATTTTTTGTTCTTCAAGTTTAAATGAACAACGAGGCCCATTGATAATCATGAAACGGAAAGTATTTCTAACTTTCGACAAGAAGAACAATGAATAGAACAGGTAGACGGTAGAAATCATTGTACATATTGCTTCTATATAGCCTACGAAACATATATGCAAAGCATTCAATCAGTACAATTCGCCAATTTTTTGTTCTTCAAGTATAAGTGAACAATGAGCCCCAATGGTTAATCCTTTATCGGAAATTATTTGTATCTTTCTACAAGTAGAACAATGAATGGTACAGTTAGACGGTTGAGATCTTTGTATATATTGCTTCTATATAGTCTAAGAAACATATATGCAAAGCATCTAAACAGTAACATTCGCCAATTTATTGTTCTTCAAGTTTAAGTGAACAACGAGCCCCATTGTTAATCCTTTAATGGAAATTATTTGTAAATTTCGACTAGTAGAACAATGATTGGAACACTTAGACGGTTGAAATCTTTGTATATATTGCTTCCATATAGTCTAAGAAACATGTACGCAAAGCATCCAAACAGTACCATTCGCCAATTTTTTGTTCTTCAAGTTTAAGTGAACTACGAGCCCCATTGTTAATCCTTTAAAGGAAATTATTTGTATATTTCGACAAGTAGAACAATGAATGGAACAGGTAGACGGTTGAAATCATTGTATATATTGCTTCTATATAGTCTAAGAAACATATATGCAAAGCATCAAATCAGTACAATTTGCCTATTTATTGTTCTTCAAGTTTAAGTGAACTACGAGCCGCATTGTTAATCCTTTAAAGGAAATTATTTGTAAATTTCGACAAGTAGAACAATGAATGGAACAGGTAGTCGGTTGAAATCATTGTATATATTGCTTCTATATAGTCTAAGAAACATATATGCAAAGCATCCAATCAGTACAAATTGCTAATTTATTGTTCTTCAAGTTTAAGTGAACAACGAGCCCCATTGTTAATCCTTTAAAGGAAATTATTTGTAAATTTCGACAAGTAGAACAATGATTGGAACACGTAGACGGTTGAAATCTT
>CAXDIW010000396.1:0-115000 GCA_963989415.1 Cerceris ruficornis | reverse complement strand
GAACTACGAGCCCCATTGTTAATCCTTTAACGGAAATTAATTGTAACTTTCGACAAGTAGAACAATGAATGGAACAGGTAGACGGTTGAAATCTTTGTATATATTGCTTCTATATAGTCTAAGAAACATATATGCAAAGCATCCAAACAGTACCATTCGCCAATTTTATGGTCTTCAAGTTTAAGTGAACAATGAGCCCCAATGGTTAATCCTTTATCGGAAATTATTTGTAATTTTCGACAAGTCGAACAATGAATGGAACAGGTAGACGGTTGAAATATTTGTATATATTGCTTCTATATAGTCTACGAAACATATATGCAAAGCATCCAATCAGTACAATTCGTCAATTTTTTGTACTTCAAGTTTAAGTGAACTACGAGCCCCATTGTTAATCCTTTAACGGAAATTAATTGTAACTTTCGACAAGTAGAACAATGAATGGAACAGGTAGACGGTTGAAATCTTTGTATATATTGCTTCTATATAGTCTAAGAAACATATATGCAAAGCATCCAAACAGTACAATTCGCCAATTTATTGTTCTTCAAGTTTAAGTTAACAACGAGCCCCATTGTTAATCCTTTAAAGGAAATTATTTGTAACTTTCGACAAGTAGAACAATGATTGGAACACGTAGACGGTTGAAATCTTTGTATATATTGCTTCTATATAGTCTAAGAAGCATTTATGCAAAGCATCCAAACAGTACAATTCGCCAATTTTTTGTTCTTCAAGTTTAAGTAAACTACGATCCCCATTGTTAATCCCTTAACGGAAATTATTTGTAACTTTCGACAAGTAGAACAGTGAATGGAACAGGTAGACGGTTGAAATCTTCGTATATATTGCTTCTATATAGTCTAAGAAACATATATGCAAAGCATCCAAACAGTACAATTCGCCAATTTATTGTTCTTCAAGTTTAAGTGAACAATGAGCCCCAATGGTTAATCCGTTATCGGAAATTATTTGTAACTTTCGACTAGTAGAACAATGAATGGAACAGCTAGACGGTTGAAATCTTTGTATATATTGCTTCTATATAGTATAAGAAACATATATGCAAAGCATCCGAACAGTACAATGCGCCAATTTTTTGTTCTTCAAGTTTAAGTGAACAATGAGCCCCATTGTTAATCCTTTAAAGGAAATTATTTGTAACTTTCGACAAGTAGAACAATGAATGGAACAGGTAGACGGTTGAAATCTTTGTATATATTACTTCTATATAGTCTAAGAAACATTTATGCAAAGCATCCAAACAGTACAATTCGCCAATTTTTTGTTCTTCAAGTTTAAGTGAACAATGAGCCGCAATGGTTAATCCTTTATCGGTGATTGTTTGTAAATTTCGACAAGTAGAACAATGAATGGAACAGGTAGACGGTTGAAATCCTTGTATATATTGCTTCCATATAGTCTAAGAAACATGTACGCAAAGCATCCAAACAGTACCATTCGCCAATTTTTTGTCCTTCAAGTTTAGGTGAACAATGAGCCCCATTGTTAATCCTTTATCGGAAATTATTTGTAACTTTCGACAAGTAGAACAATGAATGGAACAGGTAGACGGTTGAAATCTTTGTATATATTGCTTCTATATAGTCTAAGAAACATATATGCAAAGCATCCAAACAGTACAATTCGCCAATTTAGTGTTCTTCAAGTTTAAGTTAACAACGAGCCCCATTGTTAATCCTTTAAAGGAAATTATGTGTAAATTTCGACAAGTAGAACAATGATTGGAACACGTAGACGGTTGAAATCTTTGTATATATTGCTTCCATATAGTCTAAGAAACATATACGCAAAGCATCCAAACAGTACCATTCGCCAATTTTTTGGTCTTCAAGTTTAAGTGAACAATGAGCCCCAATGGTTAATCCTTTATCGGAAATTATTTGTAATTTTCGACAAGTCGAACAATGAATGGAACAGGTAGACGGTTGAAATATTTGTATATATTGCTTCTATATAATATAAGAAACATATATTCAAAGCATCCGAATAGTACCATTCGCCAATTTTTTGTTCTTCAAGTTTAAGTGAACTACGAGCCCCATTGTTAATCCTTTAAAGGAAATTATTTGTAAATTTCGGCAAGTAGAACAATGAATGGAATAGGTAGACGGTTAAAATCATTGTATATATTGCTTCTAATTAGTCTAAGAAACATCTATGCAAAGCATCCAAACAGTACAATTCGCCAATTTTTTGTTCTTCAAGTTTAAGTGAACTACGAGCCCCATTGTTAATCCTTTAAAGGAAATTATTTGTAAATTTCGACAAGTAGAACAATGATTGGAACACGTAGACGGTTGAAATCTTTGTATATATTGCTTCCATACAGTCTCAGAAACATGTACGCAAAGCATCCAAACAGTACAATTCGTCAATTTTTTGTACTTCAAGTTTAAGTGAACTACGAGCCCCATTGTTAATCCTTTAACGGAAATTAATTGTAACTTTCGACAAGTAGAACAATGAATGGAACAGGTAGACGGTTGAAATCTTTGTATATATTGCTTCTATATAGTCTAAGAAACATATATGCAAAGCATCCAAACAGTACAATTCGCCAATTTATTGTTCTTCAAGTTTAAGTTAACAACGAGCCCCATTGTTAATCCTTTAAAGGAAATTATTTGTAACTTTCGACAAGTAGAACAATGAATGGAACAGGTAGACGGTTGAAATATTTGTATATATTGCTTCTATATAGTCTACGAAACATATATGCAAAGCATCCAATCAGTACAATTCGTCAATTTTTTGTACTTCAAGTTTAAGTGAACTACGAGCCCCATTGTTAATCCTTTAACGGAAATTAATTGTAACTTTCGACAAGTAGAACAATGAATGGAACAGGTAGACGGTTGAAATCTTTGTATATATTGCTTCTATATAGTCTACGAAACATATATGCAAAGCATCCAATCAGTACAATTCGTCAATTTTTTGTACTTCAAGTTTAAGTGAACTACGAGCCCCATTGTTAATCCTTTAACGGAAATTAATTGTAACTTTCGACAAGTAGAACAATGAATGGAACAGGTAGACGGTTGAAATCTTTGTATATATTGCTTCTATATAGTCTAAGAAACATATATGCAAAGCATCCAAACAGTACAATTCGCCAATTTATTGTTCTTCAAGTTTAAGTTAACAACGAGCCCCATTGTTAATCCTTTAAAGGAAATTATTTGTAACTTTCGACAAGTAGAACAATGAATGGAACAGGTAGACGGTTGAAATATTTGTATATATTGCTTCTATATAGTCTACGAAACATATATGCAAAGCATCCAATCAGTACAATTCGTCAATTTTTTGTACTTCAAGTTTAAGTGAACTACGAGCCCCATTGTTAATCCTTTAACGGAAATTAATTGTAACTTTCGACAAGTAGAACAATGAATGGAACAGGTAGACGGTTGAAATCTTTGTATATATTGCTTCTATATAGTCTAAGAAACATATATGCAAAGCATCCAAACAGTACAATTCGCCAATTTATTGTTCTTCAAGTTTAAGTTAACAACGAGCCCCATTGTTAATCCTTTAAAGGAAATTATTTGTAACTTTCGACAAGTAGAACAATGAATGGAACAGGTAGACGGTTGAAATCTTTGTATATATTGCTTCTATATAGTCCAAGAAACATATATACAAAGCGTCCAAACAGTACAATTCGCCAATTTTTTGCTCTTCAAATTTAAGTGAACAATGAGCCCCATTGTTAATCCTTTAAAGGAAATTATTTGTAACTTTCGACAAGTAGAACAATGAATGGAACAGGTAGACGGTTGAAATCTTTGTATATATTACTTCTATATAGTCTAAGAAACATTTATGCAAAGCATCCAAACAGTACAATTCGCCAATTTTTTGTTCTTCAAGTTTAAGTGAACAATGAGCCCCAATGGTTAATCCTTTATCGGTAATTGTTTGTAAATTTCGACAAGTAGAACAATGAATGGAACAGGTAGACGGTTGAAATCCTTGTATATATTGCTTCCATATAGTCTAAGAAACATGTACGCAAAGCATCCAAACAGTACCATTCGCCAATTTTTTGTCCTTCAAGTTTAAGTGAACAATGAGCCCCATTGTTAATCCTTTATCGGAAATTATTTGTAACTTTCGACAAGTAGAACAATGAATGGAAAAGGTAGACGGTTGAAATCTTTGTATATATTGCTTCTATATAGTCTAAGAAACATATATGCAAAGTATCCAAACAGTACAATTCGCCAATTTATTGTTCTTCAAGTTTAAGTTAACAACGAGCCCCATTGTTAATCCTTTAATGGAAATTATGTGTAAATTTCGACAAGTAGAACAATGATTGGAACACGTAGACGGTTGAAATCTTTGTATATATTGCTTCTATATAGTCTAAGAAGCATTTATGCAAAGCATCCAAACAGTACAATTCGCCAATTTTTTGTTCTTCAAGTTTAAGTAAACTACGATCCCCATTGTTAATCCCTTAACGGAAATTATTTGTAACTTTCGACAAGTAGAACAGTGAATGGAACAGGTAGACGGTTGAAATCTTCGTATATATTGCTTCTATATGGTCTAAGAAACATATATGCAAAGCATCCAAACAGTACAATTCGCCAATTTATTGTTCTTCAAGTTTAAGTGAACAATGAGCCCCAATGGTTAATCCGTTATCGGAAATTATTTGTAACTTTCGACTAGTAGAACAATGAATGGAACAGCTAGACGGTTGAAATCTTTGTATATATTGCTTCTATATAGTATAAGAAACATATATGCAAAGCATCCGAACAGTACAATGCGCCAATTTTTTGTTCTTCAAGTTTAAGTGAACAATGAGCCCCATTGTTAATCCTTTAAAGGAAATTATTTGTAACTTTCGACAAGTAGAACAATGAATGGAACAGGTAGACGGTTGAAATCTTTGTATATATTACTTCTATATAGTCTAAGAAACATTTATGCAAAGCATCCAAACAGTACAATTCGCCAATTTTTTGTTCTTCAAGTTTAAGTGAACAATGAGCCGCAATGGTTAATCCTTTATCGGTGATTGTTTGTAAATTTCGACAAGTAGAACAATGAATGGAACAGGTAGACGGTTGAAATCCTTGTATATATTGCTTCCATATAGTCTAAGAAACATGTACGCAAAGCATCCAAACAGTACCATTCGCCAATTTTTTGTCCTTCAAGTTTAAGTGAACAATGAGCCCCATTGTTAATCCTTTATCGGAAATTATTTGTAACTTTCGACAAGTAGAACAATGAATGGAACAGGTAGACGGTTGAAATCTTTGTATATATTGCTTCTATATAGTCTAAGAAACATATATGCAAAGCATCCAAACAGTACAATTCGCCAATTTAGTGTTCTTCAAGTTTAAGTTAACAACGAGCCCCATTGTTAATCCTTTAAAGGAAATTATGTGTAAATTTCGACAAGTAGAACAATGATTGGAACACGTAGACGGTTGAAATCTTTGTATATATTGCTTCCATATAGTCTAAGAAACATATACGCAAAGCATCCAAACAGTACCATTCGCCAATTTTTTGGTCTTCAAGTTTAAGTGAACAATGAGCCCCAATGGTTAATCCTTTATCGGAAATTATTTGTAATTTTCGACAAGTCGAACAATGAATGGAACAGGTAGACGGTTGAAATATTTGTATATATTGCTTCTATATAATATAAGAAACATATATTCAAAGCATCCGAATAGTACCATTCGCCAATTTTTTGTTCTTCAAGTTTAAGTGAACTACGAGCCCCATTGTTAATCCTTTAAAGGAAATTATTTGTAAATTTCGGCAAGTAGAACAATGAATGGAACAGGTAGACGGTTGAAATATTTGTATATATTGCTTCTATATAGTCTACGAAACATATATGCAAAGCATCCAATCAGTACAATTCGTCAATTTTTTGTACTTCAAGTTTAAGTGAACTACGAGCCCCATTGTTAATCCTTTAACGGAAATTAATTGTAACTTTCGACAAGTAGAACAATGAATGGAACAGGTAGACGGTTGAAATCTTTGTATATATTGCTTCTATATAGTCTACGAAACATATATGCAAAGCATCCAATCAGTACAATTCGTCAATTTTTTGTACTTCAAGTTTAAGTGAACTACGAGCCCCATTGTTAATCCTTTAACGGAAATTAATTGTAACTTTCGACAAGTAGAACAATGAATGGAACAGGTAGACGGTTGAAATCTTTGTATATATTGCTTCTATATAGTCTAAGAAACATATATGCAAAGCATCCAAACAGTACAATTCGCCAATTTATTGTTCTTCAAGTTTAAGTTAACAACGAGCCCCATTGTTAATCCTTTAAAGGAAATTATTTGTAACTTTCGACAAGTAGAACAATGAATGGAACAGGTAGACGGTTGAAATATTTGTATATATTGCTTCTATATAGTCTACGAAACATATATGCAAAGCATCCAATCAGTACAATTCGTCAATTTTTTGTACTTCAAGTTTAAGTGAACTACGAGCCCCATTGTTAATCCTTTAACGGAAATTAATTGTAACTTTCGACAAGTAGAACAATGAATGGAACAGGTAGACGGTTGAAATCTTTCTATATATTGCTTCTATATAGTCTAAGAAACATATATGCAAAGCATCCAAACAGTACAATTCGCCAATTTATTGTTCTTCAAGTTTAAGTTAACAACGAGCCCCATTGTTAATCCTTTAAAGGAAATTATTTGTAACTTTCGACAAGTAGAACAATGAATGGAACAGGTAGACGGTTGAAATCTTTGTATATATTGCTTCTATATAGTCCAAGAAACATATATACAAAGCGTCCAAACAGTACAATTCGCCAATTTTTTGCTCTTCAAATTTAAGTGAACAATGAGCCCCATTGTTAATCCTTTAAAGGAAATTATTTGTAACTTTCGACAAGTAGAACAATGAATGGAACAGGTAGACGGTTGAAATCTTTGTATATATTACTTCTATATAGTCTAAGAAACATTTATGCAAAGCATCCAAACAGTACAATTCGCCAATTTTTTGTTCTTCAAGTTTAAGTGAACAATGAGCCCCAATGGTTAATCCTTTATCGGTAATTGTTTGTAAATTTCGACAAGTAGAACAATGAATGGAACAGGTAGACGGTTGAAATCCTTGTATATATTGCTTCCATATAGTCTAAGAAACATGTACGCAAAGCATCCAAACAGTACCATTCGCCAATTTTTTGTCCTTCAAGTTTAAGTGAACAATGAGCCCCATTGTTAATCCTTTATCGGAAATTATTTGTAACTTTCGACAAGTAGAACAATGAATGGAAAAGGTAGACGGTTGAAATCTTTGTATATATTGCTTCTATATAGTCTAAGAAACATATATGCAAAGTATCCAAACAGTACAATTCGCCAATTTATTGTTCTTCAAGTTTAAGTTAACAACGAGCCCCATTGTTAATCCTTTAAAGGAAATTATTTGTAACTTTCGACAAGTAGAACAATGAATGGAAAAGGTAGACGGTTGAAATCTTTGTATATATTGCTTCTATATAGTCTAAGAAACATATATGCAAAGCATCCAAACAGTACAATTCGCCAATTTATTGTTCTTCAAGTTTAAGTTAACAACGAGCCCCATTGTTAATCCTTTAAAGGAAATTATTTGTAACTTTCGACAAGTAGAACAATGAATGGAACAGGTAGACGGTTGAAATCTTTGTATATATTGCTTCTATATAGTCCAAGAAACATATATACAAAGCGTCCAAACAGTACAATTCGCCAATTTTTTGCTCTTCAAATTTAAGTGAACAATGAGCCCCATTGTTAATCCTTTAAAGGAAATTATTTCTAACTTTCGACAAGTAGAACAATGAATGGAACAGGTAGACGGTTGAAATCTTTGTATATATTACTTCTATATAGTCTAAGAAACATTTATGCAAAGCATCCAAACAGTACAATTCGCCAATTTTTTGTTCTTCAAGTTTAAGTGAACAATGAGCCCCAATGGTTAATCCTTTATCGGTAATTGTTTGTAAATTTCGACAAGTAGAACAATGAATGGAACAGGTAGACGGTTGAAATCCTTGTATATATTGCTTCCATATAGTCTAAGAAACATGTACGCAAAGCATCCAAACAGTACCATTCGCCAATTTTTTGTCCTTCAAGTTTAAGTGAACAATGAGCCCCATTGTTAATCCTTTATCGGAAATTATTTGTAACTTTCGACAAGTAGAACAATGAATGGAACAGGTAGACGGTTGAAATCTTTGTATATATTACTTCTATATAGTCTAAGAAACATTTATGCAAAGCATCCAATCAGTACAATTCGTCAATTTTTTGTACTTCAAGTTTAAGTGAACTACGAGCCCCATTGTTAATCCTTTAACGGAAATTAATTGTAACTTTCGACAAGTAGAACAATGAATGGAACAGGTAGACGGTTGAAATCTTTGTATATATTGCTTCTATATAGTCTAAGAAACATATATGCAAAGCATCCAAACAGTACAATTCGCCAATTTTTTGTTCTTCAAGTTTAAGTGTACAATGAGCCCCAATGGTTAATCCTTTATCGGAAATTATTTGTAAATTTCGACAAGTAGAACAATGAATGGAACAGGTAGACGGTTGAAATCATTGTATATATTGCTTCTATATAGTCTAAGAAACATATATGCAAAGCATCCAAACAGTACAATTCGACAATTTTTTGCTCTTCAAGTTTAAGTGAACAATGAACCCCAATGGTTAATCCTTTATCGGAAATTATTTGTAATTTTCGACAAGTCGAACAATGAATGGAACAGGTAGACGGTTGAAATATTTGTATATATTGCTTCTATATAGTCTACGAAACATATATGCAAAGCATCCAAACAGTACAATTCGTCAATTTTTTGTACTTCAAGTTTAAGTGAACTACGAGCCCCATTGTTAATCCTTTAACGGAAATTAATTGTAACTTTCGACAAGTAGAACAATGAATGGAACAGGTAGACGGTTGAAATCTTTGTATATATTGCTTCTATATAGTCTAAGAAACATATATGCAAAGCATCCAAACAGTACAATTCGCCAATTTATTGTTCTTCAAGTTTAAGTGAACAACGAGCCCCATTGTTAATCCTTTAAAGGAAATTATTTGTAACTTTCGACAAGTAGAACAATGAATGGAACAGGTAGACGGTTGAAATCTTTGTATATATTGCTTCTATATAGTCTAAGAAACATATATGCAAAGCATCCAAACAGTACAATTCGCCAATTTTTTGTTCTTCAAGTTTAAGTGAACAATGAGCCCCAATGGTTAATCCTTTATCGGAAATTATTTGTAAATTTCGACAAGTAGAACAATGAATGGAACAGGTAGACGATGAAATCTTTGTATATATTGCTTCTATATAGTCCAAGAAACATATATACAAAGCGTCCAAACAGTACAATTCGCCAATTTTTTGCTCTTCAAATTTAAGTGAACAATGAGCCCCATTGTTAATCCTTTAAAGGAAATTATTTCTAACTTTCGACAAGTAGAACAATGAATGGAACAGGTAGACGGTTGAAATCTTTGTATATATTACTTCTATATAGTCTAAGAAACATTTATGCAAAGCATCCAAACAGTACAATTCGCCAATTTTTTGTTCTTCAAGTTTAAGTGAACAATGAGCCCCAATGGTTAATCCTTTATCGGTAATTGTTTGTAAATTTCGACAAGTAGAACAATGAATGGAACAGGTAGACGGTTGAAATCCTTGTATATATTGCTTCCATATAGTCTAAGAAACATGTACGCAAAGCATCCAAACAGTACCATTCGCCAATTTTTTGTCCTTCAAGTTTAAGTGAACAATGAGCCCCATTGTTAATCCTTTATCGGAAATTATTTGTAACTTTCGACAAGTAGAACAATGAATGGAACAGGTAGACGGTTGAAATCTTTGTATATATTACTTCTATATAGTCTAAGAAACATTTATGCAAAGCATCCAATCAGTACAATTCGTCAATTTTTTGTACTTCAAGTTTAAGTGAACTACGAGCCCCATTGTTAATCCTTTAACGGAAATTAATTGTAACTTTCGACAAGTAGAACAATGAATGGAACAGGTAGACGGTTGAAATCTTTGTATATATTGCTTCTATATAGTCTAAGAAACATATATGCAAAGCATCCAAACAGTACAATTCGCCAATTTTTTGTTCTTCAAGTTTAAGTGTACAATGAGCCCCAATGGTTAATCCTTTATCGGAAATTATTTGTAAATTTCGACAAGTAGAACAATGAATGGAACAGGTAGACGGTTGAAATCATTGTATATATTGCTTCTATATAGTCTAAGAAACATATATGCAAAGCATCCAAACAGTACAATTCGACAATTTTTTGCTCTTCAAGTTTAAGTGAACAATGAACCCCAATGGTTAATCCTTTATCGGAAATTATTTGTAATTTTCGACAAGTCGAACAATGAATGGAACAGGTAGACGGTTGAAATATTTGTATATATTGCTTCTATATAGTCTACGAAACATATATGCAAAGCATCCAAACAGTACAATTCGTCAATTTTTTGTACTTCAAGTTTAAGTGAACTACGAGCCCCATTGTTAATCCTTTAACGGAAATTAATTGTAACTTTCGACAAGTAGAACAATGAATGGAACAGGTAGACGGTTGAAATCTTTGTATATATTGCTTCTATATAGTCTAAGAAACATATATGCAAAGCATCCAAACAGTACAATTCGCCAATTTATTGTTCTTCAAGTTTAAGTGAACAACGAGCCCCATTGTTAATCCTTTAAAGGAAATTATTTGTAACTTTCGACAAGTAGAACAATGAATGGAACAGGTAGACGGTTGAAATCTTTGTATATATTGCTTCTATATAGTCTAAGAAACATATATGCAAAGCATCCAAACAGTACAATTCGCCAATTTTTTGTTCTTCAAGTTTAAGTGAACAATGAGCCCCAATGGTTAATCCTTTATCGGAAATTATTTGTAAATTTCGACAAGTAGAACAATGAATGGAACAGGTAGACGATGAAATCATTGTATATATTGCATCTATATAGTCTAAGAAACATATATGCAAAGCATCCAAACAGTACAATTCGACAATTTTTTGCTCTTCGAGTTTAAGTGAACTACGAGCCCCATTGTTAATCCTTTAAAGGAAATTATTTGTAAATTTCGGCAAGTAGAACAATGAATGGAATAGGTAGATGGTTGAAATCATTGTATATATTGCTTCTATATAGTCTAAGAAACATATATGCAAAGCATCCAAACAGTACAATTCGCCAATTTTTTGTACTTCAAGTTTAAGTTAACTACGATCCCCATTGTTAATCCATTAACGGAAATTATTTGTAACTTTCGACAAGTAGAACAATGAATGGAACAGGTAGACGGTTGAAATCATTGTCTATATTGCTTCTATATAGTCTAAGAAACATATATGCAAAGCATCCAAACAGTACAATTCGCCAATTTTTTGTTCTTCAAGTTTAAGTGAACAATGAGCCCCAATGGTTAATCCTTTATCGGAAATTATTTGTAATTTTCGATAAGTAGAACAATGAATGGAACAGGTTGCCGGTTGAAATCAATGTATATATTGCTTCTATATAGTCTAAGAAACATATATGCAAAGCATCCGAACAGTACCATTCGCCAATTTTTTGTTCTTGAAGTTTAAGTGAACTACGAGCCCCATTGTTAATCCCTTAACGGAAATTAATTGTAACTTTCTACAAGTAGAACAATGATTGGAACACGTAGACGGTTGAAATCTTTGTATATATTGCTTCCATATAGTCTAAGAAACATGTACGCAAAGCATCCAAACAGTACAATTCGCCAATTTTTTGTTCTTCAAGTTTAAGTGAACTACGATCCCCATTGTTAATCCCTTAACGGAAATTATTTGTAACTTTCGACAAGTAGAACAGTGAATGGAATAGGTAGACGGTTGAAATCATTGTATATATTGCTTCTATATAGTCCAAGAAACATATATGCAAAGCATCCAAACAGTACCATTCGCCAATTTTATGGTCTTCAAGTTTAAGTGAACAATGAGCCCCAATGGTTAATCCTTTATCGGAAATTATTTGTAATTTTCTACAAGTAGAACAATGAATGGAACAGGTAGACGGTTGAAATATTTGTATATATTGCTTCTATATAGTCTACGAAACATATATGCAAAGCATCCAATCAGTACAATTCGTCAATTTTTTGTACTTCAAGTTTAAGTGAACTACGAGCCCCATTGTTAATCCTTTAACGGAAATTAATTGTAACTTTCGACAAGTAGAACAATGAATGGAACAGGTAGACGGTTGAAATCTTTGTATATATTGCTTCTATATAGTCTAAGAAACATATATGCAAAGCATCCAAACAGTACAATTCGCCAATTTATTGTTCTTCAAGTTTAAGTTAACAACGAGCCCCATTGTTAATCCTTTAAAGGAAATTATTTGTAACTTTCGACAAGTAGAACAATGAATGGAACAGGTAGACGGTTGAAATATTTGTATATATTGCTTCTATATAGTCTACGAAACATATATGCAAAGCATCCAATCAGTACAATTCGTCAATTTTTTGTACTTCAAGTTTAAGTGAACTACGAGCCCCATTGTTAATCCTTTAACGGAAATTAATTGTAACTTTCGACAAGTAGAACAATGAATGGAACAGGTAGACGGTTGAAATCTTTGTATATATTGCTTCTATATAGTCTAAGAAACATATATGCAAAGCATCCAAACAGTACAATTCGCCAATTTATTGTTCTTCAAGTTTAAGTTAACAACGAGCCCCATTGTTAATCCTTTAAAGGAAATTATTTGTAACTTTCGACAAGTAGAACAATGAATGGAACAGGTAGACGGTTGAAATCTTTGTATATATTGCTTCTATATAGTCCAAGAAACATATATACAAAGCGTCCAAACAGTACAATTCGCCAATTTTTTGCTCTTCAAATTTAAGTGAACAATGAGCCCCATTGTTAATCCTTTAAAGGAAATTATTTGTAACTTTCGACAAGTAGAACAATGAATGGAACAGGTAGACGGTTGAAATCTTTGTATATATTACTTCTATATAGTCTAAGAAACATTTATTCAAAGCATCCAAACAGTACAATTCGCCAATTTTTTGTTCTTCAAGTTTAAGTGAACAATGAGCCCCCTTGTTAATCCTTTAAAGGAAGTTATTTGTAACTTTCGACAAGTAGAACAATGAATGGAACAGGTAGACTGTTGAAATCATTGTATATATTGCTTCTATATAGTCTAAGAAGCATTTATGCAAAGCATCCAAACAGTACAATTCGCCAATTTTTTGTTCTTCAAGTCTAAGTAAACTACGATCCCCATTGTTAATCCCTTAACGGAAATTATTTGTAACTTTCTACAAGTAGAACAGTGAATGGAACAGGTAGACGGTTGAAATCTTTGTATATATTGCTTCTATATAGTATAAGAAACATAAATGCAAAGCATCCAAACAGTACAATTCGCCAATTTTTTGTTCTTCAAGTTTAAGTGAACAATGAGACCCAATGGTTAATCCGTTATCGGAAATTATTTGTAACTTTCGACTAGGAGAACAATGAATGGAACAGGTAGACGGTTGAAATCTTTGTATATATTGCTTCTATATAGTCTAAGAAACATATATGCAAAGCATCCAAACAGTACCATTCGCCAATTTTTTGTTCTTCAAGTTTAAGTGAACTACGAGCCCCATTGTTAATCCTTTAAAGGAAATTATTTGTAAATTTCGGCAAGTAGAACAATGAATGGAATAGGTAGACGGTTGAAATCATTGTATATATTGCTTCTATATAGTCTAAGAAACATATATGCAAAGCATCCAAACAGTACAATTCGCCAATTTCTTGTTCTTCAAGTTTAAGTAAACTACGATCCCCATTGTTAATCCCTTAACGGAAATTATTTGTAACTTTCTACAAGTAGAACAATGATTGGAACACGTAGACGGTTGAAATCTTTGTATATATTGCTTCCATATAGTCTAAGAAACATATATGCAAAGCATCCAAACAGTACAATTCGTCAATTTCTTGTTCTTCAAGTTTAAGTAAACTACGATCCCCATTGTTAATCCCTTAACGGAAATTATTTGTATCTTTCGACAAGTAGAACAATGAATGGAACAGGTAGACGGTTGAAATCTTTGTATATATTGCTTCTATATAATCTAAGAAACATATATGCAAAGCATCCAAACAGTACCATTCGCCAATTTTTTGTTCTTCAAGTTTAAGTGAACTACGAGCCCCATTGTTAATCCTTTAAAGGAAACTATTTGTAAATTTCGACTAGTAGAACAATGAATGGAACAGGTAGACTGTTGAAATCATTGTATATATTGCTTCTAAATAGTCTAAGAAACATATATGCAAAGCGTCCAAACAGTACAATTCGCCAATTATTTGATCTGCAAGTTTAAGTGAACTACGAGCCCCATTGTTAATACTTTAACGGAAATTATTTGTAACTTGCGACAAGTAGAACAATGAATGGAACAGGTAGCCGGTTGAAATCAATGTGTATATTGCTTCTATATAGTCTAAGAAACATATATGCAAAGCATCCAAACAGTACAATTCGCCAATTTTTTGTTCTTCAAGTTTAAGTAAACTACGATCCCCATTGTTAATCCCTTAACGGAAATTATTTGTAACTTTCGACAAGTAGAACAATGAATGGAACAGGTAGACGGTTGAAATCATTATATATATTGCTTCTATATAGTCTAAGAAACATATATGCAAAGCATCCAAACAGTACAATTCGCCAATTTTTTGTTCTTCAAGTTTAAGTAAACTACGATCCCCATTGTTAATCCCTTAACGGAAATTATTTGTAACTTTCGACAAGTAGAACAATGAATGGAACAGGTAGACGGTTGAAATCATTATATATATTGCTTCTATATAGTCCAAGAAACATATATGCAAAGCATCCAAACAGTACAATTCGCCAATTTTTTGTTCTTCAAGTTTAAGTGAACAATGAGCCCCAATGGTTAATCCTTTATCGGAAATTATTTGTAATTTTCGACAAGTAGAACAATGAATGGAACAGGTAGCCGGTTGAAATCAATGTATATATTGCTTCTATATAGTCTAAGAAACATATATGCAAAGCATCCAAACAGTACCATTCGCCAATTTTTTGTTCTTCAAGTTTAAGTGAACTACGAGCCCCATTGTTAATCCCTTAACGGAAATTAATTGTAACTTTCTACAAGTAGAACAATGATTGGAACACGTAGACGGTTGAAATCTTTGTATATATTGCTTCCATATAGTCTAAGAAACATGTACGCAAAGCATCCAAACAGTACAATTCGCCAATTTTTTGTTCTTCAAGTTTAAGTGAACTACGATCCCCATTGTTAATCCCTTAACGGAAATTATTTGTATCTTTCGACAAGTAGAACAATGAATGGAACAGGTAGACGGTTGAAATCTTTGTATATATTGCTTCTATATAATCTAAGAAACATATATGCAAAGCATCCAAACAGTACCATTCGCCAATTTTTTGTTCTTCAAGTTTAAGTGAACTACGAGCCCCATTGTTAATCCTTTAAAGGAAACTATTTGTAAATTTCGACTAGTAGAACAATGAATGGAACAGGTAGACTGTTGAAATCATTGTATATATTGCTTCTAAATAGTCTAAGAAACATATATGCAAAGCGTCCAAACAGTACAATTCGCCAATTATTTGATCTGCAAGTTTAAGTGAACTACGAGCCCCATTGTTAATACTTTAACGGAAATTATTTGTAACTTGCGACAAGTAGAACAATGAATGGAACAGGTAGCCGGTTGAAATCAATGTGTATATTGCTTCTATATAGTCTAAGAAACATATATGCAAAGCATCCAAACAGTACAATTCGCCAATTTTTTGTTCTTCAAGTTTAAGTAAACTACGATCCCCATTGTTAATCCCTTAACGGAAATTATTTGTAACTTTCGACAAGTAGAACAATGAATGGAACAGGTAGACGGTTGAAATCATTATATATATTGCTTCTATATAGTCTAAGAAACATATATGCAAAGCATCCAAACAGTACAATTCGCCAATTTTTTGTTCTTCAAGTTTAAGTAAACTACGATCCCCATTGTTAATCCCTTAACGGAAATTATTTGTAACTTTCGACAAGTAGAACAATGAATGGAACAGGTAGACGGTTGAAATCATTATATATATTGCTTCTATATAGTCCAAGAAACATATATGCAAAGCATCCAAACAGTACAATTCGCCAATTTTTTGTTCTTCAAGTTTAAGTGAACAATGAGCCCCAATGGTTAATCCTTTATCGGAAATTATTTGTAATTTTCGACAAGTAGAACAATGAATGGAACAGGTAGCCGGTTGAAATCAATGTATATATTGCTTCTATATAGTCTAAGAAACATATATGCAAAGCATCCAAACAGTACCATTCGCCAATTTTTTGTTCTTCAAGTTTAAGTGAACTACGAGCCCCATTGTTAATCCCTTAACGGAAATTAATTGTAACTTTCTACAAGTAGAACAATGATTGGAACACGTAGACGGTTGAAATCTTTGTATATATTGCTTCCATATAGTCTAAGAAACATGTACGCAAAGCATCCAAACAGTACAATTCGCCAATTTTTTGTTCTTCAAGTTTAAGTGAACTACGATCCCCATTGTTAATCCCTTAACGGAAATTATTTGTATCTTTCGACAAGTAGAACAATGAATGGAACAGGTAGACGGTTGAAATCTTTGTATATATTGCTTCTATATAATCTAAGAAACATATATGCAAAGCATCCAAACAGTACCATTCGCCAATTTTTTGTTCTTCAAGTTTAAGTGAACTACGAGCCCCATTGTTAATCCTTTAAAGGAAACTATTTGTAAATTTCGACTAGTAGAACAATGAATGGAACAGGTAGACTGTTGAAATCATTGTATATATTGCTTCTAAATAGTCTAAGAAACATATATGCAAAGCGTCCAAACAGTACAATTCGCCAATTATTTGATCTGCAAGTTTAAGTGAACTACGAGCCCCATTGTTAATACTTTAACGGAAATTATTTGTAACTTGCGACAAGTAGAACAATGAATGGAACAGGTAGCCGGTTGAAATCAATGTGTATATTGCTTCTATATAGTCTAATTAACATATATGCAAAGCATCCAAACAGTACAATTCGCCAATTTTTTGTTCTTCAAGTTTAAGTAAACTACGATCCCCATTGTTAATCCCTTAACGGAAATTATTTGTAACTTTCGACAAGTAGAACAATGAATGGAACAGGTAGACGGTTGAAATCATTATATATATTGCTTCTATGTAGTCTAAGAAACATATATGCAAAGCATCCAAACAGTACAATTCGCCAATTTTTTGTTCTTCAAGTTTAAGTAAACTACGATCCCCATTGTTAATCCCTTAACGGAAATTATTTGTAACTTTCGACAAGTAGAACAATGAATGGAACAGGTAGACGGTTGAAATCATTATATATATTGCTTCTATATAGTCCAAGAAACATATATGCAAAGCATCCAAACAGTACAATTCGCCAATTTTTTGTTCTTCAAGTTTAAGTGAACAATGAGCCCCAATGGTTAATCCTTTATCGGAAATTATTTGTAATTTTCGACAAGTAGAACAATGAATGGAACAGGTAGCCGGTTGAAATCAATGTATATATTGCTTCTATATAGTCTAAGAAACATATATGCAAAGCATCCAAACAGTACCATTCGCCAATTTTTTGTTCTTCAAGTTTAAGTGAACTACGAGCCCCATTGTTAATCCCTTAACGGATATTAATTGTAACTTTCTACAAGTAGAACAATGATTGGAACACGTAGACGGTTGAAATCTTTGTATATATTGCTTCCATATAGTCTAAGAAACATGTACGCAAAGCATCCAAACAGTACAATTCGCCAATTTTTTGTTCTTCAAGTTTAAGTGAACTACGATCCCCATTGTTAATCCCTTAACGGAAATTATTTGTAACTTTCGACAAGTAGAACAGTGAATGGAATAGGTAGACGGTTGAAATCATTGTATATATTGCTTCTATATAGTCCAAGAAACATATATGCAAAGCATCCAAACAGTACCATTCGCCAATTTTATGGTCTTCAAGTTTAAGTGAACAATGAGCCCCAATGGTTAATCCTTTATCGGAAATTATTTGTAATTTTCGACAAGTCGAACAATGAATGGAACAGGTAGACGGTTGAAATCATTGTATATATTGCTTCTATATAGTCTAAGAAACATATATGCAAAGCATCCAAACAGTACAATTCGACAATTTTTTGCTCTTCAAGTTTAAGTGAACAATGAGCCCCAATGGTTAATCCTTTATCGGAAATTATTTGTAATTTTCGACAAGTCGAACAATGAATGGAACAGGTAGACGGTTGAAATCATTGTATATATTGCTTCTATATAGTCTAAGAAACATATATGCAAAGCATCCAAACAGTACAATTCGACAATTTTTTGCTCTTCAAGTTTAAGTGAACAATGAGCCCCAATGGTTAATCCTTTATCGGAAATTATTTGTAATTTTCGACAAGTCGAACAATGAATGGAACAGGTAGACGGTTGAAATATTTGTATATATTGCTTCTATATAGTCTACGAAACATATATGCAAAGCATCCAATCAGTACAATTCGTCAATTTTTTGTACTTCAAGTTTAAGTGAACTACGAGCCCCATTGTTAATCCTTTAACGGAAATTAATTGTAACTTTCGACAAGTAGAACAATGAATGGAACAGGTAGACGGTTGAAATCTTTGTATATATTGCTTCTATATAGTCTAAGAAACATATATGCAAAGCATCCAAACAGTACAATTCGCCAATTTATTGTTCTTCAAGTTTAAGTGAACAACGAGCCCCATTGTTAATCCTTTAAAGGAAATTATTTGTAACTTTCGACAAGTAGAACAATGAATGGAACAGGTAGACGGTTGAAATCTTTGTATATATTGCTTCTATATAGTCTAAGAAACATATATGCAAAGCATCCAAACAGTACAATTCGCCAATTTTTTGTTCTTCAAGTTTAAGTGAACAATGAGCCCCAATGGTTAATCCTTTATCGGAAATTATTTGTAAATTTCGACAAGTAGAACAATGAATGGAACAGGTAGACGATGAAATCATTGTATATATTGCATCTATATAGTCTAAGAAACATATATGCAAAGCATCCAAACAGTACAATTCGACAATTTTTTGCTCTTCAAGTTTAAGTGAACTACGAGCCCCATTGTTAATCCTTTAAAGGAAATTATTTGTAAATTTCGGCAAGTAGAACAATGAATGGAATAGGTAGATGGTTGAAATCATTGTATATATTGCTTCTATATAGTCTAAGAAACATATATGCAAAGCATCCAAACAGTACAATTCGCCAATTTTTTGTTCTTCAAGTTTAAGTTAACTACGATCCCCATTGTTAATCCATTAACGGAAATTATTTGTAACTTTCGACAAGTAGAACAATGAATGGAACAGGTAGACGGTTGAAATCATTGTCTATATTGCTTCTATATAGTCTAAGAAACATATATGCAAAGCATCCAAACAGTACAATTCGCCAATTTTTTGTTCTTCAAGTTTAAGTGAACAATGAGCCCCAATGGTTAATCCTTTATCGGAAATTATTTGTAATTTTCGACAAGTAGAACAATGAATGGAACAGGTAGCCGGTTGAAATCAATGTATATATTGCTTCTATATAGTCTAAGAAACATATATGCAAAGCATCCAAACAGTACCATTCGCCAATTTTTTGTTCTTCAAGTTTAAGTGAACTACGAGCCCCATTGTTAATCCCTTAACGGAAATTAATTGTAACTTTCTACAAGTAGAACAATGATTGGAACACGTAGACGGTTGAAATCTTTGTATATATTGCTTCCATATAGTCTAAGAAACATGTACGCAAAGCATCCAAACAGTACAATTCGCCAATTTTTTGTTCTTCAAGTTTAAGTGAACTACGATCCCCATTGTTAATCCCTTAACGGAAATTATTTGTAACTTTCGACAAGTAGAACAGTGAATGGAATAGGTAGTCGGTTGAAATCATTGTATATATTGCTCCTATATAGTCCAAGAAACATATATGCAAAGCATCCAAACAGTACCATTCGCCAATTTTATGGTCTTCAAGTTTAAGTGAACAATGAGCCCCAATGGTTAATCCTTTATCGGAAATTATTTGTAATTTTCGACAAGTCGAACAATGAATGGAACAGGTAGACGGTTGAAATATTTGTATATATTGCTTCTATATAGTCTACGAAACATATATGCAAAGCATCCAATCAGTACAATTCGTCAATTTTTTGTACTTCAAGTTTAAGTGAACTACGAGCCCCATTGTTAATCCTTTAACGGAAATTAATTGTAACTTTCGACAAGTAGAACAATGAATGGAACAGGTAGACGGTTGAAATCTTTGTATATATTGCTTCTATATAGTCTAAGAAACATATATGCAAAGCATCCAAACAGTACAATTCGCCAATTTATTGTTCTTCAAGTTTAAGTTAACAACGAGCCCCATTGTTAATCCTTTAAAGGAAATTATTTGTAACTTTCGACAAGTAGAACAATGAATGGAACAGGTAGACGGTTGAAATATTTGTATATATTGCTTCTATATAGTCTACGAAACATATATGCAAAGCATCCAATCAGTACAATTCGTCAATTTTTTGTACTTCAAGTTTAAGTGAACTACGAGCCCCATTGTTAATCCTTTAACGGAAATTAATTGTAACTTTCGACAAGTAGAACAATGAATGGAACAGGTAGACGGTTGAAATCTTTGTATATATTGCTTCTATATAGTCTAAGAAACATATATGCAAAGCATCCAAACAGTACAATTCGCCAATTTATTGTTCTTCAAGTTTAAGTTAACAACGAGCCCCATTGTTAATCCTTTAAAGGAAATTATTTGTAACTTTCGACAAGTAGAACAATGAATGGAACAGGTAGACGGTTGAAATCTTTGTATATATTGCTTCTATATAGTCCAAGAAACATATATACAAAGCGTCCAAACAGTACAATTCGCCAATTTTTTGCTCTTCAAATTTAAGTGAACAATGAGCCCCATTGTTAATCCTTTAAAGGAAATTATTTGTAACTTTCGACAAGTAGAACAATGAATGGAACAGGTAGACGGTTGAAATCTTTGTATATATTACTTCTATATAGTCTAAGAAACATTTATTCAAAGCATCCAAACAGTACAATTCGCCAATTTTTTGTTCTTCAAGTTTAAGTGAACAATGAGCCCCATTGTTAATCCTTTAAAGGAAGTTATTTGTAACTTTCGACAAGTAGAACAATGAATGGAACAGGTAGACGGTTGAAATCATTATATATATTGCTTCTATATAGTCTAAGAAACATATATGCAAAGCATCCAAACAGTACAATTCGCCAATTTTTTGTTCATCAAGTTTAAGTAAACTACGATCCCCATTGTTAATCCCTTAACGGAAATTATTTGTAACTTTCGACAAGTAGAACAATGAATGGAACAGGTAGACGGTTGAAATCATTATATATATTGCTTCTATATAGTCCAAGAAACATATATGCAAAGCATCCAAACAGTACAATTCGCCAATTTTTTGTTCTTCAAGTTTAAGTGAACAATGAGCCCCAATGGTTAATCCTTTATCGGAAATTATTTGTAATTTTCGACAAGTAGAACAATGAATGGAACAGGTAGCCGGTTGAAATCAATGTATATATTGCTTCTATATAGTCTAAGAAACATATATGCAAAGCATCCAAACAGTACCATTCGCCAATTTTTTGTTCTTCAAGTTTAAGTGAACTACGAGCCCCATTGTTAATCCCTTAACGGAAATTAATTGTAACTTTCTACAAGTAGAACAATGATTGGAACACGTAGACGGTTGAAATCTTTGTATATATTGCTTCCATATAGTCTAAGAAACATGTACGCAAAGCATCCAAACAGTACAATTCGCCAATTTTTTGTTCTTCAAGTTTAAGTGAACTACGATCCCCATTGTTAATCCCTTAACGGAAATTATTTGTATCTTTCGACAAGTAGAACAATGAATGGAACAGGTAGACGGTTGAAATCTTTGTATATATTGCTTCTATATAATCTAAGAAACATATATGCAAAGCATCCAAACAGTACCATTCGCCAATTTTTTGTTCTTCAAGTTTAAGTGAACTACGAGCCCCATTGTTAATCCTTTAAAGGAAACTATTTGTAAATTTCGACTAGTAGAACAATGAATGGAACAGGTAGACTGTTGAAATCATTGTATATATTGCTTCTAAATAGTCTAAGAAACATATATGCAAAGCGTCCAAACAGTACAATTCGCCAATTATTTGATCTGCAAGTTTAAGTGAACTACGAGCCCCATTGTTAATACTTTAACGGAAATTATTTGTAACTTGCGACAAGTAGAACAATGAATGGAACAGGTAGCCGGTTGAAATCAATGTGTATATTGCTTCTATATAGTCTAAGAAACATATATGCAAAGCATCCAAACAGTACAATTCGCCAATTTTTTGTTCTTCAAGTTTAAGTAAACTACGATCCCCATTGTTAATCCCTTAACGGAAATTATTTGTAACTTTCGACAAGTAGAACAATGAATGGAACAGGTAGACGGTTGAAATCATTATATATATTGCTTCTATATAGTCTAAGAAACATATATGCAAAGCATCCAAACAGTACAATTCGCCAATTTTTTGTTCTTCAAGTTTAAGTAAACTACGATCCCCATTGTTAATCCCTTAACGGAAATTATTTGTAACTTTCGACAAGTAGAACAATGAATGGAACAGGTAGACGGTTGAAATCATTATATATATTGCTTCTATATAGTCCAAGAAACATATATGCAAAGCATCCAAACAGTACAATTCGCCAATTTTTTGTTCTTCAAGTTTAAGTGAACAATGAGCCCCAATGGTTAATCCTTTATCGGAAATTATTTGTAATTTTCGACAAGTAGAACAATGAATGGAACAGGTAGCCGGTTGAAATCAATGTATATATTGCTTCTATATAGTCTAAGAAACATATATGCAAAGCATCCAAACAGTACCATTCGCCAATTTTTTGTTCTTCAAGTTTAAGTGAACTACGAGCCCCATTGTTAATCCCTTAACGGAAATTAATTGTAACTTTCTACAAGTAGAACAATGATTGGAACACGTAGACGGTTGAAATCTTTGTATATATTGCTTCCATATAGTCTAAGAAACATGTACGCAAAGCATCCAAACAGTACAATTCGCCAATTTTTTGTTCTTCAAGTTTAAGTGAACTACGATCCCCATTGTTAATCCCTTAACGGAAATTATTTGTATCTTTCGACAAGTAGAACAATGAATGGAACAGGTAGACGGTTGAAATCTTTGTATATATTGCTTCTATATAATCTAAGAAACATATATGCAAAGCATCCAAACAGTACCATTCGCCAATTTTTTGTTCTTCAAGTTTAAGTGAACTACGAGCCCCATTGTTAATCCTTTAAAGGAAACTATTTGTAAATTTCGACTAGTAGAACAATGAATGGAACAGGTAGACTGTTGAAATCATTGTATATATTGCTTCTAAATAGTCTAAGAAACATATATGCAAAGCGTCCAAACAGTACAATTCGCCAATTATTTGATCTGCAAGTTTAAGTGAACTACGAGCCCCATTGTTAATACTTTAACGGAAATTATTTGTAACTTGCGACAAGTAGAACAATGAATGGAACAGGTAGCCGGTTGAAATCAATGTGTATATTGCTTCTATATAGTCTAAGAAACATATATGCAAAGCATCCAAACAGTACAATTCGCCAATTTTTTGTTCTTCAAGTTTAAGTAAACTACGATCCCCATTGTTAATCCCTTAACGGAAATTATTTGTAACTTTCGACAAGTAGAACAATGAATGGAACAGGTAGACGGTTGAAATCATTATATATATTGCTTCTATGTAGTCTAAGAAACATATATGCAAAGCATCCAAACAGTACAATTCGCCAATTTTTTGTTCTTCAAGTTTAAGTAAACTACGATCCCCATTGTTAATCCCTTAACGGAAATTATTTGTAACTTTCGACAAGTAGAACAATGAATGGAACAGGTAGACGGTTGAAATCATTATATATATTGCTTCTATATAGTCCAAGAAACATATATGCAAAGCATCCAAACAGTACAATTCGCCAATTTTTTGTTCTTCAAGTTTAAGTGAACAATGAGCCCCAATGGTTAATCCTTTATCGGAAATTATTTGTAATTTTCGACAAGTAGAACAATGAATGGAACAGGTAGCCGGTTGAAATCAATGTATATATTGCTTCTATATAGTCTAAGAAACATATATGCAAAGCATCCAAACAGTACCATTCGCCAATTTTTTGTTCTTCAAGTTTAAGTGAACTACGAGCCCCATTGTTAATCCCTTAACGGAAATTAATTGTAACTTTCTACAAGTAGAACAATGATTGGAACACGTAGACGGTTGAAATCTTTGTATATATTGCTTCCATATAGTCTAAGAAACATGTACGCAAAGCATCCAAACAGTACAATTCGCCAATTTTTTGTTCTTCAAGTTTAAGTGAACTACGATCCCCATTGTTAATCCCTTAACGGAAATTATTTGTAACTTTCGACAAGTAGAACAGTGAATGGAATAGGTAGACGGTTGAAATCATTGTATATATTGCTTCTATATAGTCCAAGAAACATATATGCAAAGCATCCAAACAGTACCATTCGCCAATTTTATGGTCTTCAAGTTTAAGTGAACAATGAGCCCCAATGGTTAATCCTTTATCGGAAATTATTTGTAATTTTCGACAAGTCGAACAATGAATGGAACAGGTAGACGGTTGAAATCATTGTATATATTGCTTCTATATAGTCTAAGAAACATATATGCAAAGCATCCAAACAGTACAATTCGACAATTTTTTGCTCTTCAAGTTTAAGTGAACAATGAGCCCCAATGGTTAATCCTTTATCGGAAATTATTTGTAATTTTCGACAAGTCGAACAATGAATGGAACAGGTAGACGGTTGAAATATTTGTATATATTGCTTCTATATAGTCTACGAAACATATATGCAAAGCATCCAATCAGTACAATTCGTCAATTTTTTGTACTTCAAGTTTAAGTGAACTACGAGCCCCATTGTTAATCCTTTAACGGAAATTAATTGTAACTTTCGACAAGTAGAACAATGAATGGAACAGGTAGACGGTTGAAATCTTTGTATATATTGCTTCTATATAGTCTAAGAAACATATATGCAAAGCATCCAAACAGTACAATTCGCCAATTTATTGTTCTTCAAGTTTAAGTGAACAACGAGCCCCATTGTTAATCCTTTAAAGGAAATTATTTGTAACTTTCGACAAGTAGAACAATGAATGGAAGAGGTAGACGGTTGAAATCTTTGTATATATTGCTTCTATATAGTCTAAGAAACATATATGCAAAGCATCCAAACAGTACAATTCGCCAATTTTTTGTTCTTCAAGTTTAAGTGAACAATGAGCCCCAATGGTTAATCCTTTATCGGAAATTATTTGTAAATTTCGACAAGTAGAACAATGAATGGAACAGGTAGACGATGAAATCATTGTATATATTGCATCTATATAGTCTAAGAAACATATATGCAAAGCATCCAAACAGTACAATTCGACAATTTTTTGCTCTTCAAGTTTAAGTGAACTACGAGCCCCATTGTTAATCCTTTAAAGGAAATTATTTGTAAATTTCGGCAAGTAGAACAATGAATGGAATAGGTAGATGGTTGAAATCATTGTATATATTGCTTCTATATAGTCTAAGAAACATATATGCAAAGCATCCAAACAGTACAATTCGCCAATTTTTTGTTCTTCAAGTTTAAGTTAACTACGATCCCCATTGTTAATCCATTAACGGAAATTATTTGTAACTTTCGACAAGTAGAACAATGAATGGAACAGGTAGACGGTTGAAATCATTGTCTATATTGCTTCTATATAGTCTAAGAAACATATATGCAAAGCATCCAAACAGTACAATTCGCCAATTTTTTGTTCTTCAAGTTTAAGTGAACAATGAGCCCCAATGGTTAATCCTTTATCGGAAATTATTTGTAATTTTCGACAAGTAGAACAATGAATGGAACAGGTAGCCGGTTGAAATCAATGTATATATTGCTTCTATATAGTCTAAGAAACATATATGCAAAGCATCCAAACAGTACCATTCGCCAATTTTTTGTTCTTCAAGTTTAAGTGAACTACGAGCCCCATTGTTAATCCCTTAACGGAAATTAATTGTAACTTTCTACAAGTAGAACAATGATTGGAACACGTAGACGGTTGAAATCTTTGTATATATTGCTTCCATATAGTCTAAGAAACATGTACGCAAAGCATCCAAACAGTACAATTCGCCAATTTTTTGTTCTTCAAGTTTAAGTGAACTACGATCCCCATTGTTAATCCCTTAACGGAAATTATTTGTAACTTTCGACAAGTAGAACAGTGAATGGAATAGGTAGTCGGTTGAAATCATTGTATATATTGCTCCTATATAGTCCAAGAAACATATATGCAAAGCATCCAAACAGTACCATTCGCCAATTTTATGGTCTTCAAGTTTAAGTGAACAATGAGCCCCAATGGTTAATCCTTTATCGGAAATTATTTGTAATTTTCGACAAGTCGAACAATGAATGGAACAGGTAGACGGTTGAAATATTTGTATATATTGCTTCTATATAGTCTACGAAACATATATGCAAAGCATCCAATCAGTACAATTCGTCAATTTTTTGTACTTCAAGTTTAAGTGAACTACGAGCCCCATTGTTAATCCTTTAACGGAAATTAATTGTAACTTTCGACAAGTAGAACAATGAATGGAACAGGTAGACGGTTGAAATCTTTGTATATATTGCTTCTATATAGTCTAAGAAACATATATGCAAAGCATCCAAACAGTACAATTCGCCAATTTATTGTTCTTCAAGTTTAAGTTAACAACGAGCCCCATTGTTAATCCTTTAAAGGAAATTATTTGTAACTTTCGACAAGTAGAACAATGAATGGAACAGGTAGACGGTTGAAATATTTGTATATATTGCTTCTATATAGTCTACGAAACATATATGCAAAGCATCCAATCAGTACAATTCGTCAATTTTTTGTACTTCAAGTTTAAGTGAACTACGAGCCCCATTGTTAATCCTTTAACGGAAATTAATTGTAACTTTCGACAAGTAGAACAATGAATGGAACAGGTAGACGGTTGAAATCTTTGTATATATTGCTTCTATATAGTCTAAGAAACATATATGCAAAGCATCCAAACAGTACAATTCGCCAATTTATTGTTCTTCAAGTTTAAGTTAACAACGAGCCCCATTGTTAATCCTTTAAAGGAAATTATTTGTAACTTTCGACAAGTAGAACAATGAATGGAACAGGTAGACGGTTGAAATCTTTGTATATATTGCTTCTATATAGTCCAAGAAACATATATACAAAGCGTCCAAACAGTACAATTCGCCAATTTTTTGCTCTTCAAATTTAAGTGAACAATGAGCCCCATTGTTAATCCTTTAAAGGAAATTATTTGTAACTTTCGACAAGTAGAACAATGAATGGAACAGGTAGACGGTTGAAATCTTTGTATATATTACTTCTATATAGTCTAAGAAACATTTATTCAAAGCATCCAAACAGTACAATTCGCCAATTTTTTGTTCTTCAAGTTTAAGTGAACAATGAGCCCCATTGTTAATCCTTTAAAGGAAGTTATTTGTAACTTTCGACAAGTAGAACAATGAATGGAACAGGTAGACTGTTGAAATCATTGTATATATTGCTTCTATATAGTCTAAGAAGCATTTATGCAAAGCATCCAAACAGTACAATTCGCCAATTTTTTGTTCTTCAAGTCTAAGTAAACTACGATCCCCATTGTTAATCCCTTAACGGAAATTATTTGTAACTTTCTACAAGTAGAACAGTGAATGGAACAGGTAGACGGTTGAAATCTTTGTATATATTGCTTCTATATAGTATAAGAAACATATATGCAAAGCATCCAAACAGTACAATTCGCCAATTTTTTGTTCTTCAAGTTTAAGTGAACAATGAGCCCCAATGGTTAATCCGTTATCGGAAATTATTTGTAACTTTCGACTAGTAGAACAATGAATGGAACAGGTAGACGGTTGAAATCTTTGTATATATTGCTTCTATATAGTCTAAGAAACATATATGCAAAGCATCCAAACAGTACCATTCGCCAATTTTTTGTTCTTCAAGTTTAAGTGAACTACGAGCCCCATTGTTAATCCTTTAAAGGAAATTATTTGTAAATTTCGGCAAGTAGAACAATGAATGGAATAGGTAGACGGTTGAAATCATTGTATATATTGCTTCTATATAGTCTAAGAAACATATATGCAAAGCATCCAAACAGTACAATTCGCCAATTTCTTGTTCTTCAAGTTTAAGTAAACTACGATCCCCATTGTTAATCCCTTAACGGAAATTATTTGTAACTTTCGACAAGTAGAACAATGAATGGAACAGGTAGACGGTTGAAATCTTTGTATATATTGCTTCTATAAAGTCTAAGAAACATGTATGCAAATCATCCAAACAGTACAATTCGCCAATTATTTGTTCTTCAAGTTTAAGTGAACTACGAGCCCCATTGTTAATCCTTTAACGGAAATTAATTGTAACTTTCTACAAGTAGAACAATGATTGGAACACGTAGACGGTTGAAATCTTTGTATATATTGCTTCCATATAGTCTAAGAAACATATATGCAAAGCATCCAAACAGTACAATTCGTCAATTTCTTGTTCTTCAAGTTTAAGTAAACTACGATCCCCATTGTTAATCCCTTAACGGAAATTATTTGTATCTTTCGACAAGTAGAACAATGAATGGAACAGGTAGACGGTTGAAATCTTTGTATATATTGCTTCTATATAGTCTAAGAAACATATATGCAAAGCATCCAAACAGTACAATTCGCCAATTTTTTGTTCTTCAAGTTTAAGTGAACAATGAGCCCCAATGGTTAATCCGTTATCGGAAATTATTTGTAGCTTTCGACAAGTAGAACAATGAATGGAACAGGTAGACGGTATGAAATCTTTGTATATATTGCTTCTATATAGTCTAAGAAACATATATGCAAAGCATCCAAACAGTACCATTCGCCACTTTTTTGTTCTTCAAGTTTAAGTGAACTACGAGCCCCATTGTTAATCCTTTAAAGGAAATTATTTGTAAATTTCGGCAAGTAGAACACTGAATGGAATAGGTAGACGGTTGAAATCATTGTATATATTGCTTCTATATAGTCTAAGAAACATATATGCAAAGCATCCAAACAGTACAATTCGCCAATTTCTTATTCTTCAAGTTTAAGTAAACTACGATCACCATTGTTAATCCCTTAACGGAAATTATTTGTAACTTTCGACAAGTAGAACAATGAATGGAACAGGTAGACGGTTGAAATCTTTGTATATATTGCTTCTATAAAGTCTAAGAAACATATATGCAAATCATCCAAACAGTACAATTCGCCAATTATTTGTTCTTCAAGTTTAAATGAACTACGAGCCCCATTGTTAATACTTTAACGGAAATTATTTGTAACTTGCGACAAGTAGAACAATGAATGGAACAGATAGACGGTTGAAATCAATGTATATACTGCTTCTATATAGTCTAAGAAACATATATGCAAAGCATCCAAACAGTACCATTCGCCACTTTTTTGTTCTTCAAGTTTAAGTGAACAACGGGCCCCATTGTTAATCCTTTAAAGGAAATTATTTGTAAATTTCGACAAGTAGAACAATGATTGGAACACGTAGAAGGTTGAAATCTTTGTATATATTGCTTCCATATAGTCTAAGGAACATGTACGCAAAGCATCCAAACAGTAATATTCGCCAATTTTTTGTTCTTCAAGTTTAAGTGAACAATGAGCCCCAATGGTTAATCCTTTATCGGAAATTATTTGTAATTTTCGACAAGTAGAACAATGAATGGAACAGGTAGACGGTTGAAATATTTGTATATATTGCTTCCATATAATCTAAGAAACATATATGCAAAGCATCTAAACAGTAACTATCGCCAATTTTTGGATCTTCAAGTTTAAGTGAACAGCGAGCCCCATTGATAATCATGAAATGGAAATTATTTGTAACTTTCTACAAGTAGAACAATGAATAGTACAGGTAGACGGGTGAAATCTTTCTATATATTGCTTCTACATAGTCTAAGAAACATCTATGCAAAGCATCCAAACAGTACAATTCGCCAATTTTTTGTTCTTCAAGTTTAAGTGAACTACGAGCCCCATTGTTAATCCTTTAACGGAAATTAATTGTAACTTTTTACAAGTAGAACAATGATTGGAACACGTAGACGGTTGAAATCTTTGTATATATTGCTTCCATATAGTCTAAGAAACATATATGCAAAGCGTCCAAACAGTACAATTCGCCAATTTTTTGCTCTTCAAATTTAAGTGAACAATGAGCCCCATTGTTAATCCTTTATCGGAAATTATTTGTAATTTTCGACAAGTAGAACAATGAATGGAACAGGTAGACGGTTGAAATCTTTGTATATATTGCTTCTATATAATCTAAGAAACATATATGCAAAGCATCCAAACAGTACCATTCGCCAATTTTTTGTTCTTCAAGTTTAAGTGAACTACGAGCCCCATTGTTAATCCTTTAAAGGAAACTATTTGTAAATTTCGACTAGTAGAACAATGAATGGAACAGGTAGACTGTTGAAATCATTGTATATATTGCTTCTAAATAGTCTAAGAAACATATATGCAAAGCGTCCAAACAGTACAATTCGCCAATTATTTGATCTGCAAGTTTAAGTGAACTACGAGCCCCATTGTTAATACTTTAACGGAAATTATTTGTAACTTGCGACAAGTAGAACAATGAATGGAACAGGTAGCCGGTTGAAATCAATGTATATATTGCTTCTATATAGTCTAAGAAACATATATGCAAAGCATCCAAACAGTACAATTCGCCAATTTTTTGTTCTTCAAGTTTAAGTAAACTACGATCCCCATTGTTAATCCCTTAACGGAAATTATTTGTAACTTTCGACAAGTAGAACAATGAATGGAACAGGTAGACGGTTGAAATCATTATATATATTGCTTCTATATAGTCTAAGAAACATACATGCAAAGCATCCAAACAGTACAATTCGCCAATTTTTTGTTCTTCAAGTTTAAGTAAACTACGATCCCCATTGTTAATCCCTTAACGGAAATTATTTGTAACTTTCGACAAGTAGAACAATGAATGGAACAGGTAGACGGTTGAAATCATTATATATATTGCTTCTATATAGTCTAAGAAACATATATGCAAAGCATCCAAACAGTACAATTCGCCAATTTTTTGTTCTTCAAGTTTAAGTGAACTACGAGCCCCATTGTTAATCCTTTAACGGAAATTAATTGTAACTTTTTACAAGTAGAACAATGATTGGAACACGTAGACGGTTGAAATCTTTGTATATATTGCTTCCATATAGTCTAAGAAACATATATGCAAAGCATCCAAACAGTACAATTCGCCAATTTATTGTTCTTCAAGTTTAAGTTAACAACGAGCCCCATTGTTAATCCTTTAAAGGAAATTATTTGTAACTTTCGACAAGTAGAACAATGAATGGAACAGGTAGACGGTTGAAATCTTTGTATATATTGCTTCTATATAGTCCAAGAAACATATATACAAAGCGTCCAAACAGTACAATTCGCCAATTTTTTGCTCTTCAAATTTAAGTGAACAATGAGCCCCATTGTTAATCCTTTAAAGGAAATTATTTGTAACTTTCGACAAGTAGAACAATGAATGGAACAGGTAGACGGTTGAAATCTTTGTATATATTACTTCTATATAGTCTAAGAAACATTTATTCAAAGCATCCAAACAGTACAATTCGCCAATTTTTTGTTCTTCAAGTTTAAGTGAACAATGAGCCCCATTGTTAATCCTTTAAAGGAAGTTATTTGTAACTTTCGACAAGTAGAACAATGAATGGAACAGGTAGACTGTTGAAATCATTGTATATATTGCTTCTATATAGTCTAAGAAGCATTTATGCAAAGCATCCAAACAGTACAATTCGCCAATTTTTTGTTCTTCAAGTCTAAGTAAACTACGATCCCCATTGTTAATCCCTTAACGGAAATTATTTGTAACTTTCTACAAGTAGAACAGTGAATGGAACAGGTAGACGGTTGAAATCTTTGTATATATTGCTTCTATATAGTATAAGAAACATATATGCAAAGCATCCAAACAGTACAATTCGCCAATTTTTTGTTCTTCAAGTTTAAGTGAACAATGAGCCCCAATGGTTAATCCGTTATCGGAAATTATTTGTAACTTTCGACTAGTAGAACAATGAATGGAACAGGTAGACGGTTGAAATCTTTGTATATATTGCTTCTATATAGTCTAAGAAACATATATGCAAAGCATCCAAACAGTACCATTCGCCAATTTTTTGTTCTTCAAGTTTAAGTGAACTACGAGCCCCATTGTTAATCCTTTAAAGGAAATTATTTGTAAATTTCGGCAAGTAGAACAATGAATGGAATAGGTAGACGGTTGAAATCATTGTATATATTGCTTCTATATAATCTAAGAAACATATATGCAAAGCATCCAAACAGTACAATTCGCCAATTTCTTGTTCTTCAAGTTTAAGTAAACTACGATCCCCATTGTTAATCCCTTAACGGAAATTATTTGTAACTTTCGACAAGTAGAACAATGAATGGAACAGGTAGACGGTTGAAATCTTTGTATATATTGCTTCTATAAAGTCTAAGAAACATGTATGCAAATCATCCAAACAGTACAATTCGCCAATTATTTGTTCTTCAAGTTTAAGTAAACTACGATCCCCATTGTTAATCCCTTAACGGAAATTATTTGTATCTTTCGACAAGTAGAACAATGAATGGAACAGGTAGACGGTTGAAATCTTTGTATATATTGCTTCTATATAGTCTAAGAAACATATATGCAAAGCATCCAAACAGTACAATTCGCCAATTTTTTGTTCTTCAAGTTTAAGTGAACAATGAGCCCCAATGGTTAATCCGTTATCGGAAATTATTTGTAGCTTTCGACAAGTAGAACAATGAATGGAACAGGTAGACGGTTGAAATCTTTGTATATATTGCTTCTATATAGTCTAAGAAACATATATGCAAAGCATCCAAACAGTACCATTCGCCACTTTTTTGTTCTTCAAGTTTAAGTGAACTACGAGCCCCATTGTTAATCCTTTAAAGGAAATTATTTGTAAATTTCGGCAAGTAGAACACTGAATGGAATAGGTAGACGGTTGAAATCATTGTATATATTGCTTCTATATAGTCTAAGAAACATATATGCAAAGCATCCAAACAGTACAATTCGCCAATTTCTTATTCTTCAAGTTTAAGTAAACTACGATCACCATTGTTAATCCCTTAACGGAAATTATTTGTAACTTTCGACAAGTAGAACAATGAATGGAACAGGTAGACGGTTGAAATCTTTGTATATATTGCTTCTATAAAGTCTAAGAAACATATATGCAAATCATCCAAACAGTACAATTCGCCAATTATTTGTTCTTCAAGTTTAAATGAACTACGAGCCCCATTGTTAATACTTTAACGGAAATTATTTGTAACTTGCGACAAGTAGAACAATGAATGGAACAGATAGACGGTTGAAATCAATGTATATACTGCTTCTATATAGTCTAAGAAACATATATGCAAAGCATCCAAACAGTACCATTCGCCACTTTTTTGTTCTTCAAGTTTAAGTGAACAACGGGCCCCATTGTTAATCCTTTAAAGGAAATTATTTGTAAATTTCGACAAGTAGAACAATGATTGGAACACGTAGAAGGTTGAAATCTTTGTATATATTGCTTCCATATAGTCTAAGGAACATGTACGCAAAGCATCCAAACAGTAATATTCGCCAATTTTTTGTTCTTCAAGTTTAAGTGAACAATGAGCCCCAATGGTTAATCCTTTATCGGAAATTATTTGTAATTTTCGACAAGTAGAACAATGAATGGAACAGGTAGACGGTTGAAATATTTGTATATATTGCTTCCATATAATCTAAGAAACATATATGCAAAGCATCTAAACAGTAACTATCGCCAATTTTTGGATCTTCAAGTTTAAGTGAACAGCGAGCCCCATTGATAATCATGAAATGGAAATTATTTGTAACTTTCTACAAGTAGAACAATGAATAGTACAGGTAGACGGGTGAAATCTTTCTATATATTGCTTCTACATAGTCTAAGAAACATCTATGCAAAGCATCCAAACAGTACAATTCGCCAATTTTTTGTTCTTCAAGTTTAAGTGAACTACGAGCCCCATTGTTAATCCTTTAACGGAAATTAATTGTAACTTTTTACAAGTAGAACAATGATTGGAACACGTAGACGGTTGAAATCTTTGTATATATTGCTTCCATATAGTCTAAGAAACATATATGCAAAGCGTCCAAACAGTACAATTCGCCAATTTTTTGCTCTTCAAATTTAAGTGAACAATGAGCCCCATTGTTAATCCTTTATCGGAAATTATTTGTAATTTTCGACAAGTAGAACAATGAATGGAACAGGTAGACGGTTGAAATCTTTGTATATATTGCTTCTATATAATCTAAGAAACATATATGCAAAGCATCCAAACAGTACCATTCGCCAATTTTTTGTTCTTCAAGTTTAAGTGAACTACGAGCCCCATTGTTAATCCTTTAAAGGAAACTATTTGTAAATTTCGACTAGTAGAACAATGAATGGAACAGGTAGACTGTTGAAATCATTGTATATATTGCTTCTAAATAGTCTAAGAAACATATATGCAAAGCGTCCAAACAGTACAATTCGCCAATTATTTGATCTGCAAGTTTAAGTGAACTACGAGCCCCATTGTTAATACTTTAACGGAAATTATTTGTAACTTGCGACAAGTAGAACAATGAATGGAACAGGTAGCCGGTTGAAATCAATGTATATATTGCTTCTATATAGTCTAAGAAACATATATGCAAAGCATCCAAACAGTACAATTCGCCAATTTTTTGTTCTTCAAGTTTAAGTAAACTACGATCCCCATTGTTAATCCCTTAACGGAAATTATTTGTAACTTTCGACAAGTAGAACAATGAATGGAACAGGTAGACGGTTGAAATCATTATATATATTGCTTCTATATAGTCTAAGAAACATACATGCAAAGCATCCAAACAGTACAATTCGCCAATTTTTTGTTCTTCAAGTTTAAGTAAACTACGATCCCCATTGTTAATCCCTTAACGGAAATTATTTGTAACTTTCGACAAGTAGAACAATGAATGGAACAGGTAGACGCTTGAAATCATTATATATATTGCTTCTATATAGTCTAAGAAACATATATGCAAAGCATCCAAACAGTACAATTCGCCAATTTTTTGTTCTTCAAGTTTAAGTGAACTACGAGCCCCATTGTTAATCCTTTAACGGAAATTAATTGTAACTTTTTACAAGTAGAACAATGATTGGAACACGTAGACGGTTGAAATCTTTGTATATATTGCTTCCATATAGTCTAAGAAACATATATGCAAAGCATCCAAACAGTACAATTCGCCAATTTATTGTTCTTCAAGTTTAAGTTAACAACGAGCCCCATTGTTAATCCTTTAAAGGAAATTATTTGTAACTTTCGACAAGTAGAACAATGAATGGAACAGGTAGACGGTTGAAATCTTTGTATATATTGCTTCTATATAGTCCAAGAAACATATATACAAAGCGTCCAAACAGTACAATTCGCCAATTTTTTGCTCTTCAAATTTAAGTGAACAATGAGCCCCATTGTTAATCCTTTAAAGGAAATTATTTGTAACTTTCGACAAGTAGAACAATGAATGGAACAGGTAGACGGTTGAAATCTTTGTATATATTACTTCTATATAGTCTAAGAAACATTTATTCAAAGCATCCAAACAGTACAATTCGCCAATTTTTTGTTCTTCAAGTTTAAGTGAACAATGAGCCCCATTGTTAATCCTTTAAAGGAAGTTATTTGTAACTTTCGACAAGTAGAACAATGAATGGAACAGGTAGACTGTTGAAATCATTGTATATATTGCTTCTATATAGTCTAAGAAGCATTTATGCAAAGCATCCAAACAGTACAATTCGCCAATTTTTTGTTCTTCAAGTCTAAGTAAACTACGATCCCCATTGTTAATCCCTTAACGGAAATTATTTGTAACTTTCTACAAGTAGAACAGTGAATGGAACAGGTAGACGGTTGAAATCTTTGTATATATTGCTTCTATATAGTATAAGAAACATATATGCAAAGCATCCAAACAGTACAATTCGCCAATTTTTTGTTCTTCAAGTTTAAGTGAACAATGAGCCCCAATGGTTAATCCGTTATCGGAAATTATTTGTAACTTTCGACTAGTAGAACAATGAATGGAACAGGTAGACGGTTGAAATCTTTGTATATATTGCTTCTATATAGTCTAAGAAACATATATGCAAAGCATCCAAACAGTACCATTCGCCAATTTTTTGTTCTTCAAGTTTAAGTGAACTACGAGCCCCATTGTTAATCCTTTAAAGGAAATTATTTGTAAATTTCGGCAAGTAGAACAATGAATGGAATAGGTAGACGGTTGAAATCATTGTATATATTGCTTCTATATAATCTAAGAAACATATATGCAAAGCATCCAAACAGTACAATTCGCCAATTTCTTGTTCTTCAAGTTTAAGTAAACTACGATCCCCATTGTTAATCCCTTAACGGAAATTATTTGTAACTTTCGACAAGTAGAACAATGAATGGAACAGGTAGACGGTTGAAATCTTTGTATATATTGCTTCTATAAAGTCTAAGAAACATGTATGCAAATCATCCAAACAGTACAATTCGCCAATTATTTGTTCTTCAAGTTTAAGTGAACTACGAGCCCCATTGTTAATCCTTTAACGGAAATTAATTGTAACTTTCTACAAGTAGAACAATGATTGGAACACGTAGACGGTTGAAATCTTTGTATATATTGCTTCCATATAGTCTAAGAAACATATATGCAAAGCATCCAAACAGTACAATTCGTCAATTTCTTGTTCTTCAAGTTTAAGTAAACTACGATCCCCATTGTTAATCCCTTAACGGAAATTATTTGTATCTTTCGACAAGTAGAACAATGAATGGAACAGGTAGACGGTTGAAATCTTTGTATATATTGCTTCTATATAGTCTAAGAAACATATATGCAAAGCATCCAAACAGTACAATTCGCCAATTTTTTGTTCTTCAAGTTTAAGTGAACAATGAGCCCCAGTGGTTAATCCGTTATCGGAAATTATTTGTAGCTTTCGACAAGTAGAACAATGAATGGAACAGGTAGACGGTTGAAATCTTTGTATATATTGCTTCTATATAGTCTAAGAAACATATATGCAAAGCATCCAAACAGTACAATTCGCCAATTTATTGTTCTTCAAGTTTAAGTTAACAACGAGCCCCATTGTTAATCCTTTAAAGGAAATTATGTGTAAATTTCGACAAGTAGAACAATGATTGGAACACGTAGACGGTTGAAATCTTTGTATATATTGCTTCCATATAGTCTGAGAAACATGTACGCAAAGCATCCAAACAGTACCATTCGCCAATTTTTTGGTCTTCAAGTTTAAGTGAACTACGGGCCCCATTGTTATTCCTTTATCGGAAATTATTTGTAACTATCGACAAGTAGAACAATGAATGGAACAGGTAGACGGTTGAAATCTTTGTATATATTGCGTCTATATAGTCTAAGAAACATATATGCAAAGCATCCAAACAGTACCATTCGCCAATTTTTTGTTCTTCAAGTTTAAGTGAACTACGAGCCCCATTGTTAATCCTTTAAAGGAAATTATTTGTAAATTTCGGCAAGTAGAACACTGAATGGAATAGGTAGACGGTTGAAATCATTGTATATATTGCTTCTATATAGTCTAAGAAACATATATGCAAAGCATCCAAACAGTACAATTCGCCAATTTCTTATTCTTCAAGTTTAAGTAAACTACGATCACCATTGTTAATCCCTTAACGGAAATTATTTGTAACTTTCGACAAGTAGAACAATGAATGGAACAGGTAGACGGTTGAAATCTTTGTATATATTGCTTCTATAAAGTCTAAGAAACATATATGCAAATCATCCAAACAGTACAATTCGCCAATTATTTGTTCTTCAAGTTTAAATGAACTACGAGCCCCATTGTTAATACTTTAACGGAAATTATTTGTAACTTGCGACAAGTGGAACAATGAATGGAACAGATAGACGGTTGAAATCAATGTATATACTGCTTCTATATAGTCTAAGAAACATATATGCAAAGCATCCAAACAGTACCATTCGCCACTTTTTTGTTCTTCAAGTTTAAGTGAACAACGGGCCCCATTGTTAATCCTTTAAAGGAAATTATTTGTAAATTTCGACAAGTAGAACAATGATTGGAACACGTAGAAGGTTGAAATCTTTGTATATATTGCTTCCATATAGTCTAAGGAACATGTACGCAAAGCATCCAAACAGTAATATTCGCCAATTTTTTGTTCTTCAAGTTTAAGTGAACAATGAGCCCCAATGGTTAATCCTTTATCGGAAATTATTTGTAATTTTCGACAAGTAGAACAATGAATGGAACAGGTAGACGGTTGAAATATTTGTATATATTGCTTCCATATAATCTAAGAAACATATATGCAAAGCATCTAAACAGTAACTATCGCCAATTTTTGGATCTTCAAGTTTAAGTGAACAGCGAGCCCCATTGATAATCATGAAATGGAAATTATTTGTAACTTTCTACAAGTAGAACAATGAATAGTACAGGTAGACGGGTGAAATCTTTCTATATATTGCTTCTACATAGTCTAAGAAACATCTATGCAAAGCATCCAAACAGTACAATTCGCCAATTTTTTGTTCTTCAAGTTTAAGTGAACTACGAGCCCCATTGTTAATCCTTTAACGGAAATTAATTGTAACTTTTTACAAGTAGAACAATGATTGGAACACGTAGACGGTTGAAATCTTTGTATATATTGCTTCCATATAGTCTAAGAAACATATATGCAAAGCGTCCAAACAGTACAATTCGCCAATTTTTTGCTCTTCAAATTTAAGTGAACAATGAGCCCCATTGTTAATCCTTTATCGGAAATTATTTGTAATTTTCGACAAGTAGAACAATGAATGGAACAGGTAGACGGTTGAAATCTTTGTATATATTGCTTCTATATAATCTAAGAAACATATATGCAAAGCATCCAAACAGTACCATTCGCCAATTTTTTGTTCTTCAAGTTTAAGTGAACTACGAGCCCCATTGTTAATCCTTTAAAGGAAATTATTTGTAAATTTCGACAAGTAGAACAATGATTGGAACAGGTAGACGGTTGAAATCTTTGTATATATTGCTTCTATATAGTATAAGAAACATATATGCAAAGCATCCAAACAGTACAATTCGCCAATTTTTTGTTCTTCAAGTTTAAGTGAACAATGAGCCCCAATGGTTAATCCGTTATCGGAAATTATTTGTAACTTTCGACTAGTAGAACAATGAATGGAACAGGTAGACGGTTGAAATCTTTGTATATATTGCTTCTATATAGTCTAAGAAACATATATGCAAAGCATCCAAACAGTACCATTCGCCAATTTTTTGTTCTTCAAGTTTAAGTGAACTACGAGCCCCATTGTTAATCCTTTAAAGGAAATTATTTGTAAATTTCGGCAAGTAGAACAATGAATGGAATAGGTAGACGGTTGAAATCATTGTATATATTGCTTCTATATAATCTAAGAAACATATATGCAAAGCATCCAAACAGTACAATTCGCCAATTTCTTGTTCTTCAAGTTTAAGTAAACTACGATCCCCATTGTTAATCCCTTAACGGAAATTATTTGTAACTTTCGACAAGTAGAACAATGAATGGAACAGGTAGACGGTTGAAATCTTTGTATATATTGCTTCTATAAAGTCTAAGAAACATGTATGCAAATCATCCAAACAGTACAATTCGCCAATTATTTGTTCTTCAAGTTTAAGTGAACTACGAGCCCCATTGTTAATCCTTTAACGGAAATTAATTGTAACTTTCTACAAGTAGAACAATGATTGGAACACGTAGACGGTTGAAATCTTTGTATATATTGCTTCCATATAGTCTAAGAAACATATATGCAAAGCATCCAAACAGTACAATTCGTCAATTTCTTGTTCTTCAAGTTTAAGTAAACTACGATCCCCATTGTTAATCCCTTAACGGAAATTATTTGTATCTTTCGACAAGTAGAACAATGAATGGAACAGGTAGACGGTTGAAATCTTTGTATATATTGCTTCTATATAGTCTAAGAAACATATATGCAAAGCATCCAAACAGTACAATTCGCCAATTTTTTGTTCTTCAAGTTTAAGTGAACAATGAGCCCCAATGGTTAATCCGTTATCGGAAATTATTTGTAGCTTTCGACAAGTAGAACAATGAATGGAACAGGTAGACGGTTGAAATCTTTGTATATATTGCTTCTATATAGTCTAAGAAACATATATGCAAAGCATCCAAACAGTACAATTCGCCAATTTATTGTTCTTCAAGTTTAAGTTAACAACGAGCCCCATTGTTAATCCTTTAAAGGAAATTATGTGTAAATTTCGACAAGTAGAACAATGATTGGAACACGTAGACGGTTGAAATCTTTGTATATATTGCTTCCATATAGTCTGAGAAACATGTACGCAAAGCATCCAAACAGTACCATTCGCCAATTTTTTGGTCTTCAAGTTTAAGTGAACTACGGGCCCCATTGTTATTCCTTTATCGGAAATTATTTGTAACTATCGACAAGTAGAACAATGAATGGAACAGGTAGACGGTTGAAATCTTTGTATATATTGCGTCTATATAGTCTAAGAAACATATATGCAAAGCATCCAAACAGTACCATTCGCCAATTTTTTGTTCTTCAAGTTTAAGTGAACTACGAGCCCCATTGTTAATCCTTTAAAGGAAATTATTTGTAAATTTCGGCAAGTAGAACACTGAATGGAATAGGTAGACGGTTGAAATCATTGTATATATTGCTTCTATATAGTCTAAGAAACATATATGCAAAGCATCCAAACAGTACAATTCGCCAATTTCTTATTCTTCAAGTTTAAGTAAACTACGATCACCATTGTTAATCCCTTAACGGAAATTATTTGTAACTTTCGACAAGTAGAACAATGAATGGAACAGGTAGACGGTTGAAATCTTTGTATATATTGCTTCTATAAAGTCTAAGAAACATATATGCAAATCATCCAAACAGTACAATTCGCCAATTATTTGTTCTTCAAGTTTAAATGAACTACGAGCCCCATTGTTAATACTTTAACGGAAATTATTTGTAACTTGCGACAAGTGGAACAATGAATGGAACAGATAGACGGTTGAAATCAATGTATATACTGCTTCTATATAGTCTAAGAAACATATATGCAAAGCATCCAAACAGTACCATTCGCCACTTTTTTGTTCTTCAAGTTTAAGTGAACAACGGGCCCCATTGTTAATCCTTTAAAGGAAATTATTTGTAAATTTCGACAAGTAGAACAATGATTGGAACACGTAGAAGGTTGAAATCTTTGTATATATTGCTTCCATATAGTCTAAGGAACATGTACGCAAAGCATCCAAACAGTAATATTCGCCAATTTTTTGTTCTTCAAGTTTAAGTGAACAATGAGCCCCAATGGTTAATCCTTTATCGGAAATTATTTGTAATTTTCGACAAGTAGAACAATGAATGGAACAGGTAGACGGTTGAAATATTTGTATATATTGCTTCCATATAATCTAAGAAACATATATGCAAAGCATCTAAACAGTAACTATCGCCAATTTTTGGATCTTCAAGTTTAAGTGAACAGCGAGCCCCATTGATAATCATGAAATGGAAATTATTTGTAACTTTCTACAAGTAGAACAATGAATAGTACAGGTAGACGGGTGAAATCTTTCTATATATTGCTTCTACATAGTCTAAGAAACATCTATGCAAAGCATCCAAACAGTACAATTCGCCAATTTTTTGTTCTTCAAGTTTAAGTGAACTACGAGCCCCATTGTTAATCCTTTAACGGAAATTAATTGTAACTTTTTACAAGTAGAACAATGATTGGAACACGTAGACGGTTGAAATCTTTGTATATATTGCTTCCATATAGTCTAAGAAACATATATGCAAAGCGTCCAAACAGTACAATTCGCCAATTTTTTGCTCTTCAAATTTAAGTGAACAATGAGCCCCATTGTTAATCCTTTATCGGAAATTATTTGTAATTTTCGACAAGTAGAACAATGAATGGAACAGGTAGACGGTTGAAATCTTTGTATATATTGCTTCTATATAATCTAAGAAACATATATGCAAAGCATCCAAACAGTACCATTCGCCAATTTTTTGTTCTTCAAGTTTAAGTGAACTACGAGCCCCATTGTTAATCCTTTAAAGGAAACTATTTGTAAATTTCGACTAGTAGAACAATGAATGGAACAGGTAGACTGTTGAAATCATTGTATATATTGCTTCTAAATAGTCTAAGAAACATATATGCAAAGCGTCCAAACAGTACAATTCGCCAATTATTTGATCTGCAAGTTTAAGTGAACTACGAGCCCCATTGTTAATACTTTAACGGAAATTATTTGTAACTTGCGACAAGTAGAACAATGAATGGAACAGGTAGCCGGTTGAAATCAATGTATATATTGCTTCTATATAGTCTAAGAAACATATATGCAAAGCATCCAAACAGTACAATTCGCCAATTTTTTGTTCTTCAAGTTTAAGTAAACTGCGATCCCCATTGTTAATCCCTTAACGGAAATTATTTGTAACTTTCGACAAGTAGAACAATGAATGGAACAGGTAGACGGTTGAAATCATTATATATATTGCTTCTATATAGTCTAAGAAACATATATGCAAAGCATCCAAACAGTACAATTCGCCAATTTTTTGTTCTTCAAGTTTAAGTAAACTACGATCCCCATTGTTAATCCCTTAACGGAAATTATTTGTAACTTTCGACAAGTAGAACAATGAATGGAACAGGTAGACGGTTGAAATCATTATATATATTGCTTCTATATAGTCTAAGAAACATATATGCAAAGCATCCAAACAGTACAATTCGCCAATTTTTTGTTCTTCAAGTTTAAGTGAACTACGAGCCCCATTGTTAATCCTTTAACGGAAATTAATTGTAACTTTTTACAAGTAGAACAATGATTGGAACACGTAGACGGTTGAAATCTTTGTATATATTGCTTCCATATAGTCTAAGAAACATATATGCAAAGCATCCAAACAGTACAATTCGCCAATTATTTCATCTTCATGTTTAAGTGAACTACGAGCCCCATTGTTAATACTTTAACGGAAATTATTTGTAACTTCCGACAAGTAGAACCATGAATGGAACAGGTAGACGGTTGAAATCTTTGTATATATTGCTTCCATATAGTCTAAGAAGCATTTATGCAAAGCATCCAAATAGTACAATTCGCCAATTTTTTGTTCTTCAAGTTTAAGTGAACAATGAGCCCCAATGGTTAATCCGTTATCGGAATTATTTGTAACTTTCGACAAGTAGAACAATGAATGGAACAGGTAGACTGTTGAAATCATTATATATATTGCTTCTATATAGTCTAAGAAACATATATGCAAAGCATCCAAACAGTACAATTCGCCAATTTTTTGTTCTTCAAGTTTAAGTGAACTACGAGCCCCATTGTTAATCCTTTAACGGAAATTAATTGTAACTTTTTACAAGTAGAACAATGATTGGAACACGTAGACGGTTGAAATCTTTGTATATATTGCTTCCATATAGTCTAAGAAACATATATGCAAAGCATCCAAACAGTACAATTCGCCAATTATTTCATCTTCATGTTTAAGTGAACTACGAGCCCCATTGTTAATACTTTAACGGAAATTATTTGTAACTTCCGACAAGTGGAACCATGAATGGAACAGGTAGACGGTTGAAATCTTTGTATATATTGCTTCCATATAGTCTAAGAAGCATTTATGCAAAGCATCCAAACAGTACAATTCGCCAATTTTTTGTTCTTCAAGTTTAAGTGAACAATGAGCCCCAATGGTTAATCCGTTATCGGAATTATTTGTAACATTCGACAAGTAGAACAATGAATGGAACAGGTAGACTGTTGAAATCATTGTATATATTGCTTCTATATAGTATAAGAAACATATATGCAAAGCATCCAAACAGTACCATTCGCCAATTTTTTGTTCTTCAAGTTTATGTGAACTACGAGTCCCATTGTTAATCCTTTAAAGGAAATTATTTGTAAATTTCGACAAGTAGAACAATGAATGGAACAGGTAGACTGTTGAAATCATTGTATATATTGCTTCTATATAGTATAAGAAACATATATGCAAAGCATCCAAACAGTACAATTCGCCAATTTTTTGTTCTTCAAGTTTAAGTGAACAATGAGCCCCATTGTTAATCCTTTAAAGGAAATTATTTGTAACTTTCGACAAATAGAACAGTGAATGGAATAGGTAGACGGTTGAAATCATTGTATATATTGCTTCTATATAGTCTAAGAAACATATATGCAAAGCATCCAAACAGTACAATTCGCCAATTTCTTGTTCTTCAAGTTTAAGTAAACTACGATCCCCATTGTTAATCCCTTAACGGAAATTATTTGTAACTTTCGACAAGTAGAACAATGAATGGAACAGGTAGACGGTTGAAATCTTTGTATATATTGCTTCTATAAAGTCTAAGAAACATGTATGCAAATCATCCAAACAGTACAATTCGCCAATTATTTGTTCTTCAAGTTTAAGTGAACTACGAGCCCCATTGTTAATCCTTTAACGGAAATTAATTGTAACTTTCTACAAGTAGAACAATGATTGGAACACGTAGACGGTTGAAATCTTTGTATATATTGCTTCCATATAGTCTAAGAAACATATATGCAAAGCATCCAAACAGTACAATTCGTCAATTTCTTGTTCTTCAAGTTTAAGTAAACTACGATCCCCATTGTTAATCCCTTAACGGAAATTATTTGTATCTTTCGACAAGTAGAACAATGAATGGAACAGGTAGACGGTTGAAATCAATGTATATATTGCTTCTATATAGTCTAAGAAACATATATGCAATGCATCCAAACAGTACCATTCGCCACTTTTTTGTTCTTCATGTTTAAGTGAACAACGAGCCCCATTGTTAATCCTTTATCGGAAATTATTTGTAACTTTCGACAAGTAGAGCAATGAATGGAACAGGTAGACGGTTGAAATCTTTGTATATATTGCTTCTATATAGTCTAAGAAACATGCACGCAAAGCATCCAAACAGTACAATTCGCCAATTTCTTGTTCTTCAAGTTTAAGTAAACTACGATCCCCATTGTTAATCCCTTAACGGAAATTATTTGTAACTTTCGACAAGTAGAACAATGAATGGAGCATGTAGACGGTTGAAATCTTTGTATATATTGCTTCTATATAATCTAAGAAACATATATGCAAAGCATCCAAACAGAACCATTCGCCAATTTTTTGTTCTTAAAGGTTAACTGAACAATGAGCCCCATTGTTAATCCTTTAAAGGAAATTATTTGTAAATTTCGACAAGTAGAACAATGATTGGAACAGGTAGACGGTTGAAATCTTTGTATATATTGCTTCTATATAGTCTAAGAAACATATATTCAAAGCATCCAAACAGTACAATTCGCCAATTTTTTGTTCTTCAAGTTTAAGTGAACTACGAGCCCCATTGTTAATCCTTTAACGGAAATTAATTGTAACTTTCTACAAGTAGAACAATGATTGGAACACGTAGACGGTTGAAATCTTTGTATTAATTGCTTCCATATAGTCTAAGAAACATATATGCAAAGCATCCACACAGTACCATTTGCCAATTTTGTGTTCTTCAAGTTTAAGTGAACAATGAGCCCCATTGTTAATCCTTTAACGGAAATTAATTGTAACTTTCTACAAGTAGAACAATGATTGGGACATGTAGACGGTTGAAATCTTTGTATATATTGCTTCTATATAATCTAAGAAACATATATGCAAAGCATCCAAACAGAACCATTCGCCAATTTTTTGTTCTTAAAGGTTAACTGAACAATGAGCCCCATTGTTAATCCTTTAAAGGAAATTATTTGTAAATTTCGACAAGTAGAACAATGATTGGAACAGGTAGACGGTTGAAATCTTTGTATATATTGCTTCCATATAGTCTAAGAAACATGTACGCAAAGCATCCAAACAGTACCATTCGCCAATTTTTTGTTCTTCAAGTTTAAGTGAACAATGAGCCCCAATGGTTAATCCTTTATCGGAAATTATTTGTAATTTTCGACAAGTAGAACAATGAATGGAACAGGTAGACGGTTGAAATATTTGTATATATTGCTTCTATATAATCTAAGAAACATATGTGCAAAGCATCCAAACAGTACAATTCGCCAATTTATTGTTCTTCAAGTTTAAGTGAACAACGAGGCCCATTGATAATCATGAAACGGAAATTATTTGTAACTTTCGACAAGTAGAACAATGAATGGAACAGGTAGACGGTTGAAATCTTTGTATATATTGCTTTTATATAGTCTAAGAAACATATATGCAAAGCATCCAAACAGTACCATTCGCCAATTTTTTGTTCTTCAAGTTTAAGTAAACTACGATCCCCATTGTTAATCCCTTAACGGAAATTATTTGTAACATTAGACAAGTAGAACAATGAATGGAACAGGTAGACGGTTGAAATCATTGTATATATTGCTTCTATATATTCTAAGAAACATATATGCAAAGCACCCAAACAGTACAATTCGCCAATTTATTGTTCTTCAAGTTTAAGTGAACAACGAGCCCCATTGTTCATCCTTTAAAGGAAATTATTTGTAAATTTCGACAAGTAGAACAATGATTGGAACAAGTAGACGGTTGAAATATTATTATATATTGCTTCCATATAGTCTAAGAAACATATATGCAAAGCATCCAAACAGTACCATTCGCCAATTTTTTGTTCTTCAAGTTTAAGTGAACAATGAGCCCCATTGTTACTCCTTTAACGGAAATTAATTGTAACTTTTTACAAGTAGAACAATGATTGGAACACGTAGACGGTTGAAATCTTTGTATATATTGCTTCCATATAGTCTAAGAAACATATATGCAAAGCGTCCAAACAGTACAATTCGCCAATTATTTCGTCTTCATGTTTAAGTGAACTACGAGCCCTATTGTTAATATTTTAACGGAAATTATTTGTAACTTCCGACAAGTAGAACCATGAATGGAACAGGTAGACGGTTGAAATCTTTGTATATATTGCTTCCATATAGTCTAAGAAACAAATATGCAAAGCATCCAAACAGTACCATTCGCCAATTTTATGGTCTTCAAGTTTAAGTGAACAATGAGCCCCAATGGTTAATCCTTTATCGGAAATTATTTGTAATTTTCGACAAGTCGAACAATGAATGGAACAGGTAGACGGTTGAAATATTTGTATATATTGCTTCTATATAGTCTACGAAACATATATGCAAAGCATCCAATCAGTACAATTCGTCAATTTTTTGTACTTCAAGTTTAAGTGAACTACGAGCCCCATTGTTAATCCTTTAACGGAAATTAATTGTAACTTTCGACAAGTAGAACAATGAATGGAACAGGTAGACGGTTGAAATCTTTGTATATATTGCTTCTATATAGTCTAAGAAACATATATGCAAAGCATCCAAACAGTACCATTCGCCAATTTTATGGTCTTCAAGTTTAAGTGAACAATGAGCCCCAATGGTTAATCCTTTATCGGAAATTATTTGTAATTTTCGACAAGTCGAACAATGAATGGAACAGGTAGACGGTTGAAATATTTGTATATATTGCTTCTATATAGTCTACGAAACATATATGCAAAGCATCCAATCAGTACAATTCGTCAATTTTTTGTACTTCAAGTTTAAGTAAACTACGATCCCCATTGTTAATCCCTTAACGGAAATTATTTGTAACTTTCGACAAGTAGAACAATGAATGGAACAGGTAGACGGTTGAAATCTTTGTATATATTGCTTCTATATAGTCCAAGAAACATATATACAAAGCGTCCAAACAGTACAATTCGCCAATTTTTTGCTCTTCAAATTTAAGTGAACAATGAGCCCCATTGTTAATCCTTTAAAGGAAATTATTTGTAACTTTCGACAAGTAGAACAATGAATGGAACAGGTAGACGGTTGAAATCTTTGTATATATTACTTCTATATAGTCTAAGAAACATTTATGCAAAGCATCCAAACAGTACAATTCGCCAATTTTTTGTTCTTCAAGTTTAAGTGAACAATGAGCCCCAATGGTTAATCCTTTATCGGTAATTGTTTGTAAATTTCGACAAGTAGAACAATGAATGGAACAGGTAGACGGTTGAAATCCTTGTATATATTGCTTCCATATAGTCTAAGAAACATGTACGCAAAGCATCCAAACAGTACCATTCGCCAATTTTTTGTCCTTCAAGTTTAAGTGAACAATGAGCCCCATTGTTAATCCTTTATCGGAAATTATTTGTAACTTTCGACAAGTAGAACAATGAATGGAACAGGTAGACGGTTGAAATCTTTGTATATATTGCTTCTATATAGTCTAAGAAACATATATGCAAAGTATCCAAACAGTACAATTCGCCAATTTATTGTTCTTCAAGTTTAAGTTAACAACGAGCCCCATTGTTAATCCTTTAATGGAAATTATGTGTAAATTTCGACAAGTAGAACAATGATTGGAACACGTAGACGGTTGAAATCTTTGTATATATTGCTTCTATATAGTCTAAGAAGCATTTATGCAAAGCATCCAAACAGTACAATTCGCCAATTTTTTGTTCTTCAAGTTTAAGTAAACTACGATCCCCATTGTTAATCCCTTAACGGAAATTATTTGTAACTTTCGACAAGTAGAACAGTGAATGGAACAGGTAGACGGTAGAAATCTTCGTATATATTGCTTCTATATAGTCTAAGAAACATATATGCAAAGCATCCAAACAGTACAATTCGCCAATTTATTGTTCTTCAAGTTTAAGTGAACAATGAGCCCCAATGGTTAATCCGTTATCGGAAATTATTTGTAACTTTCGACTAGTAGAACAATGAATGGAACAGGTAGACGGTTGAAATCTTTGTATATATTGCTTCTATATAGTATAAGAAACATATATGCAAAGCATCTAAACAGTAACAATCGCCAATTTTTTGATCTTCAAGTTTAAGTGAACAGCGAGCCCCATTGATAATCATGAAATGGAAATTATTTGTAACTTTCTACAAGTAGAACAATGAATAGTACAGGTAGACGGGTGAAATCTTTCTATATATTGCTTCTAATTAGTCTAAGAAACATCTATGCAAAGCATCCGAACAGTACAATTCGCCAATTTTTTGTTCTTCAAGTTTAAGTGAACTACGAGCCCCATTGTTAATCCTTTAAAGGAAATTATTTGTAAATTTCCACAAGTAGAACAATGATTGGAACACGTAGACGGTTGAAATCTTTGTATATATTGCTTCCATATAGTCTCAGAAACATGTACGCAAAGCATCCAAACAGTACCATTCGCCAATTTTTTGTTCTTCAAGTTTAAGTGAACAATGAGACCCATTGTTAATCCTTTATCGGAAATTATTTGTAACTTTCGACAAGTAGATCAATGAATGGAACAGGTAGACGGTTGAAATCTTTGTATATATTGCTTCTATATAGTCTAAGAAACATATATGCAAAGCATCCAAACAGTACAATTCGCCAATTTTTTGTTCTTCAAGTTTAAGTGAACAATGAGCCCCAATGGTTAATCCGTTATCGGAAATTATTTGTAGCTTTCGACAAGTAGAACAATGAATGGAACAGGTAGACGGTTGAAATCTTTGTATATATTGCTTCTATATAGTCTAAGAAACATATATGCAAAGCATCCAAACAGTACAATTCGCCAATTTATTGTTCTTCAAGTTTAAGTTAACAACAAGCCCCATTGTTAATCCTTTAAAGGAAATTATTTGTAAATTTCGACAAGTAGAACAATGATTGGAACCCGTAGACGGTTGAAATCTTTGTATATATTGCTTCCATATAGTCTGAGAAACATGTACGCAAAGCATCCAAACAGTACCATTCGCCAATTTTTTGGTCTTCAAGTTTAAGTGAACTACGAGCCCCATTGTTATTCCTTTATCGGAAATTATTTGTAACTTTCGACAAGTAGAACAATGAATGGAACAGGTAGACGGTTAAAATCTTTGTATATATTGCGTCTATATAGTCTAAGAAACATATATGCAAAGTATCCTAACAGTACCATTCGCCAATTTTTTGTTCTTCAAGTTTAAGTGAACTACGAGCCCCATTGTTAATCCTTTAAAGGAAATTATTTGTAAATTTCGGCAAGTAGAACAATGAATGGAATAGGTAGACGGTTGAAATCATTGTATATATTGCTTCTATATAGTCTAAGAAACATATATGCAAAGCATCCAAACAGTACAATTCGCCAATTTCTTATTCTTCAAGTTTAAGTAAACTACGATCACCATTGTTAATCCCTTAACGGAAATTATTTGTAACTTTCGACAAGTAGAACAATGAATGGAACAGGTAGACGGTTGAAATCTTTGTATATATTGCTTCTATAAAGTCTAAGAAACATATATGCAAATCATCCAAACAGTACCATTCGCCACTTTTTTGTTCTTCAAGTTTAAGTGAACAACGGGCCCCATTGTTAATCCTTTAAAGGAAATTATTTGTAAATTTCGACAAGTAGAACAATGATTGGAACACGTAGACGGTTGAAATCTTTGTATATATTGCTTCCATATAGTCTAAGGAACATGTAGGCAAAGCATCCAAACAGTACCATTCGCCAATTTTTTGTTCTTCAAGTTTAAGTGAACAATGAGCCCCAATGGTTAATCCTTTATCGGAAATTATTTGTAATTTTCGACAAGTAGAACAATGAATGGAACAGGTAGACGGTTGAAATATTTGTATATATTGCTTCTACATAATCTAAGAAACATATATGCAAAGCATCTAAACAGCAACAATCGCCAATTTTTGGATCTTCAAGTTTAAGTGAACAGCGAGCCCCATTGATAATCATGAAATGGAAATTATTTGTAACTTTCTACAAGTAGAACAATGAATAGTACAGGTAGACGGGTGAAATCTTTCTATATATTGCTTCTACATAGTCTAAGAAACATCTATGCAAACCATCCAAACAGTACAATTCGCCAATTTTTTGTTCTTCAAGTTTAAGTGAACTACGAGCCCCATTGTTAATCCTTTAACGGAAATTAATTGTAACTTTTTACAAGTAGAACAATGATTGGAACACGTAGACGGTTGAAATCTTTGTATATATTGCTTCCATATAGTCTAAGAAACATATATGCAAAGCGTCCAAACAGTACAATTCGCCAATTTTTTGCTCTTCAAATTTATGTGAACAATGAGCCCCATTGTTAATCCTTTATCGGAAATTATTTGTAATTTTCGACAAGTAGAACAATGAATGGAACAGGTAGACGGTTGAAATCTTTGTATATATTGCTTCTATATAATCTAAGAAACATATATGCAAAGCATCCAAACAGTACAATTCGCCAATTATTTCATCTTCATGTTTAAGCGAACTACGAGCCCAATTGTTAATACTTTAACGGAAATTATTTGTAACTTCCCACAAGTAGAACAATGAATGGAACAGGTAGACGGTTGAAATCTTTGTATATATTGCTTCCATATAGTCTAAGAAACAAATATGCAAAGCATCCAAACAGTACAATTCGCCAATTTTTTGTTCTTCAAGTTTAAGTAAACTACGATCCCCATTGTTAATCCTTAACGGAAATTATTTGTAACTTTCGACAAGTAGAACAATGAATGGAACAGGTAGACGGTTGAAATCTTTGTATATATTACTTCTATATAGTCTAAGAAACATTTATGCAAAGCATCCAAACAGTACAATTCGCCAATTTTTTGTTCTTCAAGTTTAAGTGAACAATGAGACCCATTGTTAATCCTTTATCAGAAATTATTTATAATTTTCGACAAGTAGAACAATGAATGGAACAGGTAGACGGTTGAAATCTTTGTATATATTGCTTCTATATAGTCTAAGAAACAAATATGCAAAGCATCCAAACAGTACAATTCGCCAATTTATTGTCCTTCAAGTTTAAGTGAACAACGAGCCCCATTGTTAATCCTTTAAAGGAAATTATTTGTAACTTTCGACAAGTAGAACAATGAATGGATCATGTAGACGGTTGAAATCATTGTATATATTGCTTCTATATAGTCTACGAAACATATATGCAAAGCATCCAAACAGTACAATTCGCCAATTTTTTGTTCTTCAAGTTTAAGTGAACTACGAGCCCCATTGTTAATCCTTTAACGGAAATTAATTGTAACTTTCTACAAGTAGAACAATGATTGGAACACGTAGACAGTTGAAATCTTTGTATATATTGCTTCCATATAGTCTAAGAAACATATATGCAAAGCATCCAAACAGTACAATTCGCCAATTTCTTGTTCTTCAAGTTTAAGTAAACTACGATCCCCATTGTTAATCCCTTAACGGAAATTATTTGTAACTTTCGACAAGTAGAACAATGAATGGAACAGGTAGACGGTTGAAATCTTTGTATATATTGCTTCTGTAAAGTCTAAGAAACATATATGCAAATCATCCAAACAGTACAATTCGCCAATTATTTGTTCTTCAAGTTTAAGTGAACTACGAGCCCCATTGTTAATACTTTAACGGAAATTATTTCTAACTTGCGGCAAGTAGAACAATGAATGGAACAGGTAGACGGTTGAAATCAATGTATATATTGCTTCTATATATTCTAAGAAACATATATGCAAAGCATCCAAACAGTACAATTCGCCAATTTCTTGTTCTTCAAGTTTAAGTAAACTACGATCCCCATTGTTAATCCCTTAACGGAAATTATTTGTAACTTTCGTCAAGTAGAACAATGAATGGAACAGGTAGACGGTTGAAATCTTTGTATATATTGCTTCTATAAAGTGTAAGAAACATATATGCAAATCATCCAAACAGTATCATTCGCCACTTTTTTGTTCTTCAAGTTTAAGTGAACAACGAGCCCCATTGTTAATCCTTTAAAGGAAATTATTTGTAAATTTCGACAAGTAGAACAATGATTGGAACACGTAGACGGTTGAAATCTTTGTGTATATTGCTTCCATATAGTCTAAGAAACATGTACGCAAAGCATCCAAACAGTACCATTCGCCAATTTTTTGTTCTTCAAGTTTAAGTGAACAATGAGCCCCAATGGTTAATCCTTTATCGGAAATTATTTGTAATTTTCGACAAGTAGAACAATGAATGGAACAGGTAGACGGTTGGAATATTTGTATATATTGCTTCTATATAATCTAAGAAACATATATGCAAAGCATCTAAACAGTAACAATCGCCAATTTTTTGATCTTCAAATTTAAGTGAACAATGAGCCCCATTGTTAATCCTTTATCGGAAATTATTTGTAATTTTCGACAAGTAGAACAATGAATGGAACAGGTAGACGGTTGAAATCTTTGTATATATTGCTTCTAAATAGTATAAGAAACATATATGCAAAGCATCCAAACAGTACCATTCGCCAATTTTTTGTTCTTCAAGTCTAAGTAAACTACGATCCCCATTGTTAATCCTTTATCGGAAATTATTTCTAACTTTCGACAAGTAGAACAATGAATGGAACAGGTAGACGGTTAAAATCTTTGTATATATTGCGTCTATATAGTCTAAGAAACATATATGCAAAGTATCCTAACAGTACCATTCGCCAATTTTTTGTTCTTCAAGTTTAAGTGAACTACGAGCCCCATTGTTAATCCTTTAAAGGAAATTATTTGTAAATTTCGGCAAGTAGAACAATGAATGGAACAGGTAGACGGTTGAAATCTTTGTATATATTGCTTCTATAAAGTCTAAGAAACATGTATGCAAATCATCCAAACAGTACAATTCGTCAATTTCTTGTTCTTCAAGTTTAAGTAAACTACGATCCCCATTGTTAATCCCTTAACGGAAATTATTTGTATCTTTCGACAAGTAGAACAATGAATGGAACAGCTAGACGGTTGAAATCTTTGTATATATTGCTTCTATATAGTCTAAGAAACATATATGCAAAGCATCCAAACAGTACAATTCGCCAATTTTTTGTTCTTCAAGTTTAAGGGAACAATGAGCCCCAATGGTTAATCCGTTATCGGAAATTATTTGTAGCTTTCGACAAGTAGAACAATGAATGGAACAGGTAGACGGTTGAAATCTTTGTATATATTGCTTCTATATAGTCTAAGAAACATATATGCAAAGCATCCAAACAGTACCATTCGCCAATTTTTTGGTCTTCAAGTTTAAGTGAACTACGAGCCCCATTGTTATTCCTTTATCGGAAATTATTTGTAACTTTCGACAAGTAGAACAATGAATGGAACAGGTAGACGGTTAAAATCTTTGTATATATTGCGTCTATATAGTCTAAGAAACATATATGCAAAGTATCCTAACAGTACCATTCGCCAATTTTTTGTTCTTCAAGTTTAAGTGAACTACGAGCCCCATTGTTAATCCTTTAAAGGAAATTATTTGTAAATTTCGGCAAGTAGAACAATGAATGGAATAGGTAGACGGTTGAAATCATTGTATATATTGCTTCTATATAGTCTAAGAAACATATATGCAAAGCATCCAAACAGTACAATTCGCCAATTTCTTATTCTTCAAGTTTAAGTAAACTACGATCACCATTGTTAATCCCTTAACGGAAATTATTTGTAACTTTCGACAAGTAGAACAATGAATGGAACAGGTAGACGGTTGAAATCTTTGTATATATTGCTTCTATAAAGTCTAAGAAACATATATGCAAATCATCCAAACAGTACCATTCGCCACTTTTTTGTTCTTCAAGTTTAAGTGAACAACGGGCCCCATTGTTAATCCTTTAAAGGAAATTATTTGTAAATTTCGACAAGTAGAACAATGATTGGAACACGTAGACGGTTGAAATCTTTGTATATATTGCTTCCATATAGTCTAAGGAACATGTAGGCAAAGCATCCAAACAGTACCATTCGCCAATTTTTTGTTCTTCAAGTTTAAGTGAACAATGAGCCCCAATGGTTAATCCTTTATCGGAAATTATTTGTAATTTTCGACAAGTAGAACAATGAATGGAACAGGTAGACGGTTGAAATATTTGTATATATTGCTTCTATATAATCTAAGAAACATATATGCAAAGCATCTAAACAGTAACAATCGCCAATTTTTGGATCTTCAAGTTTAAGTGAACAGCGAGCCCCATTGATAATCATGAAATGGAAATTATTTGTAACTTTCTACAAGTAGAACAATGAATAGTACAGGTAGACGGGTGAAATCTTTCTATATATTGCTTCTACATAGTCTAAGAACCATCTATGCAAACCATCCAAACAGTACAATTCGCCAATTTTTTGTTCTTCAAGTTTAAGTGAACTACGAGCCCCATTGTTAATCCTTTAACGGAAATTAATTGTAACTTTTTACAAGTAGAACAATGATTGGAACACGTAGACGGTTGAAATCTTTGTATATATTGCTTCCATATAGTCTAAGAAACATATATGCAAAGCGTCCAAACAGTACAATTCGCCAATTTTTTGCTCTTCAAATTTATGTGAACAATGAGCCCCATTGTTAATCCTTTATCGGAAATTATTTGTAATTTTCGACAAGTAGAACAATGAATGGAACAGGTAGACGGTTGAAATCTTTGTATATATTGCTTCTATATAATCTAAGAAACATATATGCAAAGCATCCAAACAGTACAATTCGCCAATTATTTCATCTTCATGTTTAAGTGAACTACGAGCCCCATTGTTAATACTTTAACGGAAATTATTTGTAACTTCCCACAAGTAGAACAATGAATGGAACAGGTAGACGGTTGAAATCTTTGTATATATTGCTTCCATATAGTCTAAGAAACAAATATGCAAAGCATCCAAACAGTACAATTCGCCAATTTTTTGTTCTTCAAGTTTAAGTAAACTACGATCCCCATTGTTAATCCTTAACGGAAATTATTTGTAACTTTCGACAAGTAGAACAATGAATGGAACAGGTAGACGGTTGAAATCTTTGTATATATTGCTTCTATAAAGTCTAAGAAACATATATGCAAATCATCCAAACAGTACAATTCGCCAATTATTTGTTCTTCAAGTTTAAGTGAACTACGAGCCCCATTGTTAATACTTTAACGGAAATTATTTCTAACTTGCGGCAAGTAGAACAATGAATGGAACACGTAGACGGTTGAATTCTTTGTATATATTGCTTCTATATAGACTAAGAAACATATATGCAAAGCACCCAAACAGTACAATTCGCCAATTTATTGTTCTTCAAGTTTAAGTGAACAATGAGCCCCATTGTTAATCCTTTATCGGAAATTATTTCTAACTTTCGACAAGTAGAACAATGAATGGAACACGTAGACGGTTGAATTCTTTGTATATATTGCTTCTATATAGACTAAGAAACATATATGCAAAGCACCCAAACAGTACAATTCGCCAATTTATTGTTCTTCAAGTTTAAGTGAACAACGAGCCCCATTGTTAATCCTTTAACGGAAATTATTTGTAAATTTCGACAAGTAGAACAATGATTGGAACACGTAGACGGTTGAAATCTTTGTATATATTGCTTCCATATAGTCTAAGAAACATGTACGCAAAGCATCCAAACACTACCATTCGCCAATTTTTTGTTCTTCAAGTTTAAGTGAACAATGAGCCCCATTGTTAATCCTTTAACGGAAATTAATTGTAACTTTCTACAAGTAGAACAATGATTGGGACATGTAGACGGTTGAAATCTTTGTATATATTGCTTCTATATAATCTAAGAAACATATATGCAAAGCATCCAAACAGAACCATTCGCCAATTTTTTGTTCTTAAAGGTTAAGTGAACAATGAGCCCCATTGTTAATCCTTTATCGGAAATTATTTGTAACTTTCGACAAGTAGAACAATGAATGGAACAGGTAGGCGGTTGAAATCTTTGTATATATTGCTTCCATCTAGTGTAAGAAACAAATATGCAAAGCATCCAAACAGTACAATTCGCCAATTTATTGTTCTTCAAGTTTAAGTGAACAACGAGCCCCATTGTTAATCCTTTAAAGGAAATTATTTGTAAATTTCGACAAGTAGAACAATGATTGGAACACGTAGACGGTTGAAATCTTTGTATATATTGCTTCCATATAGTCTAAGAAACATGTACGCAAAGCATCCAAACAGTACAATTCGCCAATTTATTGTTCTTCAAGTTTAAGTGAACAACGAGGCCCATTGATAATCATGAAACGGAAATTATTTGTAACTTTCGACAAGAAGAACAATAAATAGAACAGGTAGACGGTTGCAATCTTTGTATATGTTGCTTCTATATAGTCTAAGGAACCTATATGCAAAGCATCTAAACAGTAACATTCGCCAATTTATTGTTCTTCAAGTTTAAGTGAACAACGAGCCCCATTGTTAATCCTTTAAAGGAAATTATTTGTAAATTTCGACAAGTAGAACAATGATTGGAACAAGTAGACGGTTGAAATATTATTATATATTGCTTCCATATAGTCTAAGAAACATATATGCAAAGCATCCAAACAGTACCATTCGCCAATTTTTTGTTCTTCAAGTTTAAGTGAACAATGAGCCCCATTGTTACTCCTTTATCGGAAATTATTTGTAACTTTCGACAAGTAGAACAATGAATGGAACAGGTAGACGGTTGAAATCTTTTTATATATTGCTTCTATATAGTCTAAGAAACATATATGCAAAGCATCCAAACAGTACAATTCGACAATTTTTTGTTCTTCAAGTTTAGTGAACAATGAGCCCCAATGGTTAATCCTTTAAAGGAAATTATTTGTAAATTTCGGCAAGTAGAACAATGAATGGAATAGGTAGACGGTTGAAATCTTTGTATATATTGCTTCTATATAATCTAAGAAACATATATGCAAAGCATCCAAACAGTACCATTCGCCAATTTTTTGTTCTTCAAGTTTAAGTGAACAACGAGCCCCATTGATAATCATGAAACGGAAATTATTTGTAACTTTCTACAAGTAGAACAATGAATAGTACAGGTAGACGGGTGAAATCTTTCTATATATTGCTTCTACATAGTCTAAGAAACATCTATGCAAAGCATCCAAACAGTACAATTCGCCAATTTTTTGTTCTTCAAGTTTAAGTGAACTACGAGCCCCATTGTTAATCCTTTAACGGAAATTAATTGTAACTTTTTACAAGTAGAACAATGATTGGAACACGTAGACGGTTGAAATCTTTGTATATATTGCTTCCATATAGTCTAAGAAATATATATGCAAAGCGTCCAAACAGTACAATTCGCCAATTTTTTGCTCTTCAAATTTAAGTGAACAATAAGCCCCATTGTTAATCCTTTATCGGAAATTATTTGTAACTTTCTACAAGTAGAACAATGAATAGTACAGGTAGACGGGTGAAATCTTTCTATATATTGCTTCTACATAGTCTAAGAAACATCTATGCAAAGCATCCAAACAGTACAATTCGCCAATTTTTTGTTCTTCAAGTTTAAGTGAACTACGAGCCCCCTTGTTAATCCTTTAACGGAAATTAATTGTAACTTTTTACAAGTAGAACAATGATTGGAACACGTAGACGGTTGAAATCTTTGTATATATTGCTTCCATATAGTCTAAGAAAGATATATGCAAAGCATCCAAACATTACAATTCGCCAACTATTTCATCTTCATGTTTAAGTGAACTACGAGCCCCATTGTTAATACTTTAACGGAAATTATTTGTAACTTCCGACAAGTAGAACCATGAATGGAACAGGTAGACGGTTGAAATCTTTGTATATATTGCTTCCATATAGTCTAAGAAACAAATATGCAAAGCATCCAAACAGAACAATTCGCCAATTTTTTGTTCTTCAAGTTTAAGTAAACTACGATCCCCATTGTTAATCCTTAACGGAAATTATTTGTAACTTTCGACAAGTAGAACAATGAATGGAACAGGTAGACGGTTGAAATCTTTGTATATATTACTTCTATATAGTCTAAGAAACATTTATGCAAAGCATCCAAACAGTACAATTCGCCAATTTTTTGTTCTTCAAGTTTAAGTGAACAATGAGACCCATTGTTAATCCTTTATCGGAAATTATTTGTAACTTTCGACAAGTAGATCAATGAATGGAACAGGTAGACGGTTGAAATCTTTGTATATATTGCTTCTATATAGTCTAAGAAACATATATGCAAAGCATCCAAACAGTACAATTCGCCAATTTTTTGTTCTTCAAGTTTAAGTGAACAATGAGACCCATTGTTAATCCTTTATCGGAAATTATTTGTAACTTTCGACAAGTAGATCAATGAATGGAACAGGTAGACGGTTGAAATCTTTGTATATATTGCTTCTATATAGTCTAAGAAACATATATGCAAAGCATCCAAACAGTACAATTCGCCACTTTTTTGTTCTTCAAGTTTAAGTGAACAACGAGCCCCATTGTTAATCCTTTAAAGGAAATTATTTGTAAATTTCGACAAGTAGAACAATGATTGGAACACGTAGACGGTTGAAATCTTTGTGTATATTGCTTCAATATAGTCTAAGAAACATGTACGCAAAGCATCCAAACAGTACCATTCGCCAATTTTTTGTTCTTCAAGTTTAAGTGAACAATGAGCCCCAATGGTTAATCCTTTATCGGAAATTATTTGTAATTTTCGACAAGTAGAACAATGAATGGAACAGGTAGACGGTTGGAATATTTGTATATATTGCTTCTATATAATCTAAGAAACATCTATGCAAAGCATCTAAACAGTAACAATCGCCAATTTTTTGATCTTCAAATTTAAGTGAACAATGAGCCCCATTGTTAATCCTTTATCGGAAATTATTTGTAATTTTCGACAAGTAGAACAATGAATGGAACAGGTAGACGGTTGAAATCTTTGTATATATTGCTTCTAAATAGTATAAGAAACATATATGCAAAGCATCCAAACAGTACCATTCGCCAATTTTTTGTTCTTCAAGTCTAAGTAAACTACGATCCCCATTGTTAATCCTTTAAAGGAAATTATTTGTAAATTTCGACAAGTGGAACAATGAATGGAACAGGTAGACTGTAGAAATCATTGTATATATTGCTTCTATATAGTATAAGAAACATATATGCAAAGCATCCAAACAGTACAATTCGCCAATTTTTTGTTCTTCAAGTTTAAGTGAACAATGAGCCCCATTGTTAATCCTTTAAAGGAAATTATTTGTAACTTTCGACAAGTAGAACAATGAATGGAACAGGTAGACTGTTGAAATCATTGTATATATTGCTTCTATATAGTCTAAGAAGCATTTATGCAAAGCATCCAAACAGAACAATTCGCCAATTTTTTGTTCTTCAAGTCTAAGTAAACTACGATCCCCATTGTTAATCCATTAACGGAAATTATTTGTAACTTTCGACAAGTAGAACAGTGAATGGAACAGGTAGACGGTTGAAATCTTTGTATATATTGCTTCTATATAGTATAAGAAACATATATGCAAAGCATCCAAACAGTACAATTCGCCAATTTTTTGTTCTTCAAGTTTAAGTAAACTACGATCCCCATTGTTAATCCCTTAACGGAAATTATTTGTAACTTTCGACAAGTAGAACAATGAATGGAACAGGTAGACGGTTGAAATCATTATATATATTGCTTCTATATAGTCTAAGAAACATATATGCATAGCGTCCAAACAGTACAATTCGCCAATTTTTGGTTCTTCAAGTTTAAGTAAACTACGATCCCCATTGTTAATCCCTTAACGGAAATTATTTGTAACTTTCGACAAGTAGAACAATGAATGGAACAGGTAGACGGTTGAAATCATTGTATATATTGCTTCTATATAGACTAAGAAACATATATGCAAATCATCCAAACAGTACAATTCGCCAATTATTTGATCTTCAAGTTTAAGTGAACTACGAGCCCCATTGTTAATACTTTAACGGTAATTATTTGTAACTTGCGACAAGTAGAACAATGAATGGAACAGGTAGACGGTTGAAATCTTTGTATATATTGCTTCCATCTAGTGTAAGAAACAAATATGCAAAGCATCCAAACAGTACAATTCGCCAATTTATTGTTCTTCAAGTTTAAGTGAACAACGAGCCCCATTGTTAATCCTTTAAAGGAAATTATTTGTAAATTTCGACAAGTAGAACAATGATTGGAACACGTAGACGGTTGAAATCTTTGTATATATTGCTTCCATATAGTCTAAGAAACATGTACGCAAAGCATCCAAACAGTACAATTCGCCAATTTATTGTTCTTCAAGTTTAAGTGAACAACGAGGCCCATTGATAATCATGAAACGGAAATTATTTGTAACTTTCGACAAGAAGAACAATAAATAGAACAGGTAGACGGTTGCAATCTTTGTATATGTTGCTTCTATATAGTCTAAGGAACCTATATGCAAAGCATCTAAACAGTAACATTCGCCAATTTTTTGATCTTCAAGTTTAAGTGAACAATGAGCCCCATTGTTAATCATTTAACGGAAATTAATTCTAACTTTTTACAAGTAGAACAATGATTGGAACACGTAGACGGTTGAAATCATTATATATATTGCTTCTATATAATCTAAGAAACATATATGCATAGCATCCACACAGTACAATTCGCCAATTTATTGTTCTTCAAGTTTAAGTGAACAACGAGCCCCATTGTTAATCCTTTAAAGGAAATTATTTGTAACTTTCGACAAGTAGAACAATGAATGGAACAGGTAGACGGTTGAAATCTTTGTATATATTGCTTCCATCTAGTGGTAGGAAACAAATATGCAAAGCATCCAAACAGTACAATTCGCCATTTTATTGTTCTTCAAGTTTAAGTGAACAACGAGCCCCATTGTTAATCCTTTAAAGGAAATTATTTGTAAATTTCGACAAGTAGAACAATGATTGGAACACATAGACGGTTGAAATCTTTGTATATATTGCTTCCATATAGTCTAAGAAACATGTACGCAAAGCATCCAAACAGTACAATTCGCCAATTTATTGTTCTTCAAGTTTAAGTGAACAACGAGGCCCATTGATAATCATGAAACGGAAATTATTTGTAACTTTCGACAAGAAGAACAATAAATAGAACAGGTAGACGGTTGCAATCTTTGTATATGTTGCTTCTATATAGTCTAAGGAACCTATATGCAAAGCATCTAAACAGTAACATTCGCCAATTTTTTGATCTTCAAGTTTAAGTGAACAATGAGCCCCATTGTTAATCCTTTATCTGAAATTATTTCTAACTTTCGACAAGTAGAACAATGAATGGAACACGTAGACGGTTGAATTCTTTGTATATATTGCTTCTATATAGACTAAGAAACATATATGCAAAGCACCCAAACAGTACAATTCGCCAATTTATTGTTCTTCAAGTTTAAGTGAACAATGAGCCCCATTGTTAATCCTTTATCGGAAATTATTTCTAACTTTCGACAAGTAGAACAATGAATGGAACACGTAGACGGTTGAATTCTTTGTATATATTGCTTCTATATAGACTAAGAAACATATATGCAAAGCACCCAAACAGTACAATTCGCCAATTTATTGTTCTTCAAGTTTAAGTGAACAACGAGCCCCATTGTTAATCCTTTAACGGAAATTATTTGTAAATTTCGACAAGTAGAACAATGATTGGAACACGTAGACGGTTGAAATCTTTGTATATATTGCTTCCATATAGTCTAAGAAACAAATATGCAAAGCATCCAAACAGAACAATTCGCCAATTTTTTGTTCTTCAAGTTTAAGTAAACTACGATCCCCATTGTTAATCCTTAACGGAAATTATTTGTAACTTTCGACAAGTAGAACAATGAATGGAACAGGTAGACGGTTGAAATCTTTGTATATATTGCTTCTATATAGTCTAAGAAACATATATGCAAAGCATCCAAACAGTACAATTCGCCAATTTTTTGTTCTTCAAGTTTAAGTGAACAATGAGCCCCATTGTTAATCCTTTAAAGGATATTATTTGTAACTTTCGTCAAGTAGAACAATGAATGGAACAGGTAGACGGTTGAAATCTTTGTATATATTGCTTCTATAAAGTGTAAGAAACATATATGCAAATCATCCAAACAGTATCATTCGCCACTTTTTTGTTATTCAAGTTTAAGTGAACAACGAGCCCCATTGTTAATCCTTTAAAGGAAATTATTTATAAATTTCGACAAGTAGAACAATGATTGGAACACGTAGACGGTTGAAATCTTTGTGTATATTGCTTCAATATAGTCTAAGAAACATGTACGCAAAGCATCCAAACAGTACCATTCGCCAATTTTTTGTTCTTCAAGTTTAAGTGAACAATGAGCCCCAATGGTTAATCCTTTATCGGAAATTATTTGTAATTTTCGACAAGTAGAACAATGAATGGAACAGGTAGACGGTTGGAATATTTGTATATATTGCTTCTATATAATCTAAGAAACATATATGCAAAGCATCTAAACAGTAACAATCGCCAATTTTTTGATCTTCAAATTTAAGTGAACAATGAGCCCCATTGTTAATCCTTTATCGGAAATTATTTGTAATTTTCGACAAGTAGAACAATGAATGGAACAGGTAGACGGTTGCAATCTTTGTATATGTTGCTTCTATATAGTCTAAGGAACCTATATGCAAAGCATCTAAACAGTAACATTCGCCAATTTTTTGATCTTCAAGTTTAAGTGAACAATGAGCCCCATTGTTAATCCTTTATCGGAAATTATTTCTAACTTTCGACAAGTAGAACAATGAATGGAACACGTAGACGGTTGAATTCTTTGTATATATTGCTTCTATATAGACTAAGAAACATATATGCAAAGCACCCAAACAGTACAATTCGCCAATTTATTGTTCTTCAAGTTTAAGTGAACAATGAGCCCCATTGTTAATCCTTTATCGGAAATTATTTCTAACTTTCGACAAGTAGAACAATGAATGGAACACGTAGACGGTTGAATTCTTTGTATATATTGCTTCTATATAGACTAAGAAACATATATGCAAAGCACCCAAACAGTACAATTCGCCAATTTATTGTTCTTCAAGTTTAAGTGAACAACGAGCCCCATTGTTAATCCTTTAACGGAAATTATTTGTAAATTTCGACAAGTAGAACAATGATTGGAACACGTAGACGGTTGAAATCTTTGTATATATTGCTTCCATATAGTCTAAGAAACATGTACGCAAGGCATCCAAACACTACCATTCGCCAATTTTTTGTTCTTCAAGTTTAAGTGAACAATGAGCCCCATTGTTAATCCTTTAACGGAAATTAATTGTAACTTTCTACAAGTAGAACAATGATTGGGACATGTAGACGGTTGAAATCTTTGTATATATTGCTTCTATATAATCTAAGAAACATATATGCAAATCATCCAAACAGAACCATTCGCCAATTTTTTGTTCTTAAAGGTTAAGTGAACAATGAGCCCCATTGTTAATCCTTTATCGGAAATTATTTGTAACTTTCGACAAGTAGAACAATGAATGGAACAGGTAGGCGGTTGAAATCTTTGTATATATTGCTTCCATCTAGTGTAAGAAACAAATATGCAAAGCATCCAAACAGTACAATTCGCCAATTTATTGTTCTTCAAGTTTAAGTGAACAACGAGCCCCATTGTTAATCCTTTAAAGGAAATTATTTGTAAATTTCGACAAGTAGAACAATGATTGGAACACGTAGACGGTTGAAATCTTTGTATATATTGCTTCCATATAGTCTAAGAAACATGTACGCAAAGCATCCAAACAGTACAATTCGCCAATTTATTGTTCTTCAAGTTTAAGTGAACAACGAGGCCCATTGATAATCATGAAACGGAAATTATTTGTAACTTTCGACAAGAAGAACAATAAATAGAACAGGTAGACGGTTGCAATCTTTGTATATGTTGCTTCTATATAGTCTAAGGAACCTATATGCAAAGCATCTAAACAGTAACATTCGCCAATTTATTGTTCTTCAAGTTTAAGTGAACAACGAGCCCCATTGTTAATCCTTTAAAGGAAATTATTTGTAAATTTCGACAAGTAGAACAATGATTGGAACAAGTAGACGGTTGAAATATTATTATATATTGCTTCCATATAGTCAAAGAAACATATATGCAAAGCATCCAAACAGTACCATTCTCCAATTTTTTGTTCTTCAAGTTTAAGTGAACAATGAGCCCCATTGTTACTCCTTTATCGGAAATTATTTGTAACTTTCGACAAGTAGAACAATGAATGGAACAGGTAGACGGTTGAAATCTTTCTATATATTGCTTCTACATAGTCTAAGAAACATCTATGCAAAGCATCCAAACAGTACAATTCGCCAATTTTTTGTTCTTCAAGTTTAAGTGAACTACGAGCCCCATTGTTAATCCTTTAACGGAAATTAATTGTAACTTTTTACAAGTAGAACAATGATTGGAACACGTAGACGGTTGAAATCTTTGTATATATTACTTCCATATAGTCTAAGAAACATATATGCAAAGCGTCCAAACAGTACAATTCGCCAATTTTTTGCTCTTCAAATTTAAGTGAACAATAAGCCCCATTGTTAATCCTTTATCGGAAATTATTTGTAACTTTCTACAAGTAGAACAATGAATAGTACAGGTAGACGGGTGAAATCTTTCTATATATTGCTTCTACATAGTCTAAGAAACATCTATGCAAAGCATCCAAACAGTACAATTCGCCAATTTTTTGTTCTTCAAGTTTAAGTGAACTACGAGCCCCATTGTTAATCCTTTAACGGAAATTAATTGTAACTTTTTACAAGTAGAACAATGATTGGAACACGTAGACGGTTGAAATCTTTGTATATATTGCTTCCATATAGTCTAAGAAAGATATATGCAAAGCATCCAAACAGTACAATTCGCCAACTATTTCATCTTCATGTTTAAGTGAACTACGAGCCCCATTGTTAATACTTTAACGGAAATTATTTGTAACTTCCGACAAGTAGAACCATGAATGGAACAGGTAGACGGTTGAAATCTTTGTATATATTGCTTCCATATAGTCTAAGAAACAAATATGCAAAGCATCCAAACAGAACAATTCGCCAATTTTTTGTTCTTCAAGTTTAAGTAAACTACGATCCCCATTGTTAATCCTTAACGGAAATTATTTGTAACTTTCGACAAGTAGAACAATGAATGGAACAGGTAGACGGTTGAAATCTTTGTATATATTACTTCTATATAGTCTAAGAAACATTTATGCAAAGCATCCAAACAGTACAATTCGCCAATTTTTTGTTCTTCAAGTTTAAGTGAACAATGAGCCCCATTGTTAATCCTTTAAAGGATATTATTTGTAACTTTCGTCAAGTAGAACAATGAATGGAACAGGTAGACGGTTGAAATCTTTGTATATATTGCTTTTATAAAGTGTAAGAAACATATATGCAAATCATCCAAACAGTATCATTCGCCACTTTTTTGTTCTTCAAGTTTAAGTGAACAACGAGCCCCATTGTTAATCCTTTAAAGGAAATTATTTGTAAATTTCGACAAGTAGAACAATGATTGGAACACGTAGACGGTTGAAATCTTTGTGTATATTGCTTCAATATAGTCTAAGAAACATGTACGCAAAGCATCCAAACAGTACCATTCGCCAATTTTTTGTTCTTCAAGTTTAAGTGAACAATGAGCCCCAATGGTTAATCCTTTATCGGAAATTATTTGTAATTTTCGACAAGTAGAACAATGAATGGAACAGGTAGACGGTTGGAATATTTGTATATATTGCTTCTATATAATCTAAGAAACATATATGCAAAGCATCTAAACAGTAACAATCGCCAATTTTTTGATCTTCAAATTTAAGTGAACAATGAGCCCCATTGTCAATCCTTTATCGGAAATTATTTGTAATTTTCGACAAGTAGAACAATGAATGGAACAGGTAGACGGTTGAAATCTTTGTATATATTGCTTCTAAATAGTATAAGAAACATATATGCAAAGCATCCAAACAGTACCATTCGCCAATTTTTTGTTCTTCAAGTCTAAGTAAACTACGATCCCCATTGTTAATCCTTTAAAGGAAATTATTTGTAAATTTCGACAAGTAGAACAATGAATGGAACAGGTAGACTGTTGAAATCATTGTATATATTGCTTCTATATAGTATAAGAAACATATATGCAAAGCATCCAAACAGTACAATTCGCCAATTTTTTGTTCTTCAAGTTTAAGTGAACAATGAGCCCCATTGTTAATCCTTTAAAGGAAATTATGTGTAACTTTCGACAAGTAGAACAATGAATGGAACAGGTAGACTGTTGAAATCATTGTATATATTGCTTCTATATAGTCTAAGAAGCATTTATGCAAAGCATCCAAACAGAACAATTCGCCAATTTTTTGTTCTTCAAGTCTAAGTAAACTACGATCCCCATTGTTAATCCCTTAACGGAAATTATTTGTAACTTTCGACAAGTAGAACAGTGAATGGAACAGGTAGACGGTTGAAATCTTTGTATATATTGCTTCTATATAGTATAAGAAACATATATGCAAAGCATCCAAACAGTACAATTCGCCAATTTTTTGTTCTTCAAGTTTAAGTAAACTACGATCCCCATTGTTAATCCCTTAACGGAAATTATTTGTAACTTTCGACAAGTAGAACAATGAATGGAACAGGTAGACGGTTGAAATCATTATATATATTGCTTCTATATAGTCTAAGAAACATATATGCAAAGCATCCAAACAGTACAATTCGCCAATTTTTTGATCTTCAAGTTTAAGGAAACTACGATCCCCTTTGTTAATCCCTTAACGGAAATTATTTGTAACATTCGACAAGTAGAACAATGAATGGAACAGGTAGACGGTTGAAATCATTGTATATATTGCTTCTATATAGTATAAGAAACATATATGCAAAGCATCCAAACAGTACAATTCGCCAATTTTTTGTTCTTCAAGTTTAAGTAAACTATGATCCCCTTTGTTAATCCCTTAACGGAAATTATTTGTAACATTCGACAAGTAGAACAATGAATGGAAAAGGTAGACGGTTGAAATCATTGTATATATTGCTTCTATATAGCCTACGAAACATATATGCAAAGCATCCAAACAGTACAATTCGCCAATTTTTTGTTCTTCAAGTTTAAGTGAACTACGAGCCCTATTGTTAATCTTTAACGGAAATTATTTGTAACTTGCGACAAGTAGAACAATGAATGGAACAGGTAGACGGTTGAAATCTTTGTATATATTGCTTCTATATAGTCTAAGAAACATATATGCAAAGCATCCAAACAGTACAATTCGCCAATTTTTTGTTCTTCAAGTTTAAGTAAACTACGATCCCCATTGTTAATCGATTAACAATTTATTCGCCAATTTATTGTTCTTCAAGTTTAAGTGAACAACGAGGCCCATTGATAATCATGAAACGGAAATTATTTGTAACTTTCGACAAGAAGAACAATAAATAGAACAGGTAGACGGTTGCAATCTTTGTATATGTTGCTTCTATATAGTCTAAGGAACCTATATGTACAGCATCTAAACAGTAACATTCGCCAATTTTTTGATCTTCAAGTTTAAGTGAACAATGAGCCCCATTGTTAATCCTTTATCGGAAATTATTTGTAACTTTCGACAAGTAGAACAATGAATGGAACAAGTAGACGGTTGAAATCATTATATATATTGCTTCTATATAGCCTACGAAACATATATGCAAAGCATCCAAACAGTACAATTCGCCAATTTTTTGTTCTTCAAGTTTAAGTGAACAATGAGCCCCATTGTTAATCCTTTAAAGGAAATTATTTGTAACTTTCGACAAGTAGAACAATGAATGGAACTGGTAGACGGTTGAAATCTTTGTATATATTGCTTCTATATAGTCTAAGAAACATATATGCAGAGCATCCAAACAGTACAATTCGCCAATTTTTTGTTCTTCAAGTTTAAGTAAACTACGATCCCCATTGTTAATCCCTTAACGGAAATTATTTCTAACTTTCGACAAGTAGAACAATGAATGGAACACGTAGACGGTTGAAATCTTTGTATATATTGCTTCTATATAGACTAAGAAACATATATGCAAAGCATCCAAATAGTACAATTCGCCAATTTATTGTTCTTCACGTTTAAGTGAACAAAGAGCCCCATTGTTAATCCTGTAAAGGAAATTATTTGTAACTTTCGACAAGTAGAACAATGATTGGAACACGTAGACGGTTGAAATCTTTGTATATATTGCTTCCATATAGTCTAAGAAACATGTACGCAAAGCATCCAAACAGTACCATTCGCCAATTTTTTGTTCTTCAAGTTTAAGTGAACAATGAGCCCCAATGGTTAATCCTTTATCGGAAATTATTTGTAATTTTCGACAAGTAGAATAATGAATGGAACATGTAAACGGTTGAAATCATTGGATATATTGCTTCTATATAACCTAAGAAACATATATGCAAAGCATCCAAACAGTACCATTCGCCAATTTTTTGTTCTTCAAGGTTAAGTGAACAATGAGCCACATTGTTAATACTTTATCGGAAACTATTTGTAACTTTCTACAAGTAGAACAATAATTGGAACACGTAGACGGTAGAAATCTTTGTATATATTGCTTCTATATAGACTAAGAAACATATATGCAAAGCATCCAAACAGTACCATTCGCCAATTTTTTGTTCTTCAAGTTTAAGTGAACAACGAGCCCCATTGATAATCATGAAACTGAAATTATTTGTAACTTTCGACATGTAGAACAATGAATGGAACAGGTAGACGGTTGAAATCATTATATATATTGCTTCTATATAATCTAAGAAACATATATGCATAGCATCCACACAGTACAATTCGCCAATTTATTGTTCTTCAAGATTAAGTGAACAACGAGCCCCATTGTTAATCCTTTAAAGGAAATTATTTGTAACTTTCGACAAGTAGAACAATGAATGGAACAGGTAGACGGTTGAAATCTTTGTATATATAGCTTCCATCTAGTGTAAGAAACAAATATGCAAAGCATCCAAACAGTACGATTCGCCAATTTATTGTTCTTCAAGTTTAAGTGAACAACGAGCCCCATTGTTAATCCTTTAAAGGAAATTATTTGTAAATTTCGACAAGTAGAACAATGATTGGAACAAATAGACGGTTGAAATCTTTGTATATATTGCTTCCATATAGTCTAAGAAACATGTACGCAAAGCATCCAAACAGTACAATTCGCCAATTTATTGTTCTTCAAGTTTAAGTGAACAACGAGGCCCATTGATAATCATGAAACGGAAATTATTTGTAACTTTCGACAAGAAGAACAATAAATAGAACAGGTAGACGGTTGCAATCTTTGTATATGTTGCTTCTATATAGTCTAAGGAACCTATATGTACAGCATCTAAACAGTAACATTCGCCAATTTTTTGATCTTCAAGTTTAAGTGAACAATGAGCCCCATTGTTAATCCTTTATCGGAAATTATTTCTAACTTTCGACAAGTAGAACAATGAATGGAACACGTAGACGGTTGAATTCTTTGTATATATTGCTTCTATATAGACTAAGAAACATATATGCAAAGCACCCAAACAGTACAATTCGCCAATTTATTGTTCTTCGAGTTTAAGTGAACAACGAGCCCCATTGTTAATCCTTTAACGGAAATTATTTGTAAATTTCGACAAGTAGAACAATGATTGGAACACGTAGACGGTTGAAATCTTTGTATATATTGCTTCCATATAGTCTAAGAAACATGTACGCAAAGCATCCAAACACTAACATTCGCCAATTTTTTGTTCTTCAAGTTTAAGTGAACATTGAGCCCCATTGTTAATCCTTTAACGGAAATTAATTGTAACTTTCTACAAGTAGAACAATGATTGGAACACGTAGACGGTTGAAATCTTTGTATATATTGCTTCCATATAGTCTAAGAAACATGTACGCAAAGCATCCAAACAGTACCATTCGCCAATTTTTTGTTCTTCAAGTTTAAGTGAACAATGAGCCCCAATGGTTAATCCTTTATCGGAAATTATTTGTAATTTTCGACAAGTAGAATAATGAATGGAACATGTAAACGGTTGAAATCATTGGATATATTGCTTCTATATAACCTAAGAAACATATATGCAAAGCATCCAAACAGTACCATTCGCCAATTTTTTGTTCTTCAAGGTTAAGTGAACAATGAGCCACATTGTTAATACTTTATCGGAAACTATTTGTAACTTTCTACAAGTAGAACAATAATTGGAACACGTAGACGGTTGAAATCTTTGTATATATTGCTTCTATATAGACTAAGAAACATATATGCAAAGCATCCAAACAGTACCATTCGCCAATTTTTTGTTCTTCAAGTTTAAGTGAACAACGAGCCCCATTGATAATCATGAAACTGAAATTATTTGTAACTTTCGACATGTAGAACAATGAATGGAACAGGTAGACGGTTGAAATCATTATATATATTGCTTCTATATAATCTAAGAAACATATATGCATAGCATCCACACAGTACAATTCGCCAATTTATTGTTGTTCAAGTTTAAGTGAACAACGAGCCCCATTGTTAATCCTTTAAAGGAAATTATTTGTAACTTTCGACCAGTAGAACAATGAATGGAACAGGTAGACGGTTGAAATCTTTGTATATATAGCTCCCATCTAGTGTAAGAAACAAATATGCAAAGCATCCAAACAGTACAATTCGCCAATTTATTGTTCTTCAAGTTTAAGTGAACAACGAGCCCCATTGTTAATCCTTTAAAGGAAATTATTTGTAAATTTCGACAAGTAGAACAATGATTGGAACACGTAGACGGTTGAAATCTTTGTATATATTGCTTCCATATAGTCTAAGAAACATGTACGCAAAGCATCCAAACAGTACAATTCGCCAATTTATTGTTCTTCAAGTTTAAGTGAACAACGAGGCCCATTGATAATCATGAAACGGAAATTATTTGTAAATTTCGACAAGAAGAACAATAAATAGAACAGGTAGACGGTTGCAATCTTTGTATATGTTGCTTCTATATAGTCTAAGGAACCTATATGCAAAGCATCTAAACAGTAACATTCGCCAATTTTTTGATCTTCAAGTTTAAGTGAACAATGAGCCCCATTGTTAATCCTTTATCGGAAATTATTTCTAACTTTCGACAAGTAGAACAATGAATGGAACACGTAGACGGTTGAATTCTTTGTATATATTGCTTCTATATAGACTAAGAAACATATATGCAAAGCACCCAAACAGTACAATTCGCCAATTTATTGTTCTTCAAGTTTAAGTGAACAATGAGCCCCATTGTTAATCCTTTATCGGAAATTATTTCTAACTTTCGACAAGTAGAACAATGAATGGAACACGTAGACGGTTGAATTCTTTGTATATATTGCTTCTATATAGACTAAGAAACATATATGCAAAGCACCCAAACAGTACAATTCGCCAATTTATTGTTCTTCAAGTTTAAGTGAACAACGAGCCCCATTGTTAATCCTTTAACGGAAATTATTTGTAAATTTCGACAAGTAGAACAATGATTGGAACACGTAGACGGTTGAAATCTTTGTATATATTGCTTCCATATAGTCTAAGAAACATGTACGCAAAGCATCCAAACACTACCATTCGCCAATTTTTTGTTCTTCAAGTTTAAGTGAACAATGAGCCCCATTGTTAATCCTTTAACGGAAATTAATTGTAACTTTCTACAAGTAGAACAATGATTGGGACATGTAGACGGTTGAAATCTTTGTATATATTGCTTCTATATAATCTAAGAAACATATATGCAAAGCATCCAAACAGAACCATTCGCCAATTTTTTGTTCTTAAAGGTTAAGTGAACAATGAGCCCCATTGTTAATCCTTTATCGGAAATTATTTGTAACTTTCGACAAGTAGAACAATGAATGGAACAGGTAGGCGGTTGAAATCTTTGTATATATTGCTTCCATCTAGTGTAAGAAACAAATATGCAAAGCATCCAAACAGTACAATTCGCCAATTTATTGTTCTTCAAGTTTAAGTGAACAACGAGCCCCATTGTTAATCCTTTAAAGGAAATTATTTGTAAATTTCGACAAGTAGAACAATGATTGGAACACGTAGACGGTTGAAATCTTTGTATATATTGCTTCCATATAGTCTAAGAAACATGTACGCAAAGCATCCAAACAGTACAATTCGCCAATTTATTGTTCTTCAAGTTTAAGTGAACAACGAGGCCCATTGATAATCATGAAACGGAAATTATTTGTAACTTTCGACAAGAAGAACAATAAATAGAACAGGTAGACGGTTGCAATCTTTGTATATGTTGCTTCTATATAGTCTAAGGAACCTATATGCAAAGCATCTAAACAGTAACATTCGCCAATTTATTGTTCTTCAAGTTTAAGTGAACAACGAGCCCCATTGTTAATCCTTTAAAGGAAATTATTTGTAAATTTCGACAAGTAGAACAATGATTGGAACAAGTAGACGGTTGAAATATTATTATATATTGCTTCCATATAGTCTAAGAAACATATATGCAAAGCATCCAAACAGTACCATTCGCCAATTTTTTGTTCTTCAAGTTTAAGTGAACAATGAGCCCCATTGTTACTCCTTTATCGGAAATTATTTGTAACTTTCGACAAGTAGAACAATGAATGGAACAGGTAGACGGTTGAAATCTTTTTATATATTGCTTCTATATAGTCTAAGAAACATATATGCAAAGCATCCAAACAGTACAATTCGACAATTTTTTGTTCTTCAAGTTTAGTGAACAATGAGCCCCAATGGTTAATCCTTTAAAGGAAATTATTTGTAAATTTCGGCAAGTAGAACAATGAATGGAATAGGTAGACGGTTGAAATCTTTGTATATATTGCTTCTATATAATCTAAGAAACATATATGCAAAGCATCCAAACAGTACCATTCGCCAATTTTTTGTTCTTCAAGTTTAAGTGAACAACGAGCCCCATTGATAATCATGAAACGGAAATTATTTGTAACTTTCTACAAGTAGAACAATGAATAGTACAGGTAGACGGGTGAAATCTTTCTATATATTGCTTCTACATAGTCTAAGAAACATCTATGCAAAGCATCCAAACAGTACAATTCGCCAATTTTTTGTTCTTCAACTTTAAGTGAACTACGAGCCCCATTGTTAATCCTTTAACGGAAATTAATTGTAACTTTTTACAAGTAGAACAATGATTGGAACACGTAGACGGTTGAAATCTTTGTATATATTGCTTCCATATAGTCTAAGAAACATATATGCAAAGCGTCCAAACAGTACAATTCGCCAATTTTTTGCTCTTCAAATTTAAGTGAACAATAAGCCCCATTGTTAATCCTTTATCGGAAATTATTTGTAACTTTCTACAAGTAGAACAATGAATAGTACAGGTAGACGGGTGAAATCTTTCTATATATTGCTTCTACATAGTCTAAGAAACATCTATGCAAAGCATCCAATCAGTACAATTCGCCAATTTTTTGTTCTTCAAGTTTAAGTGAACTACGAGCCCCATTGTTAATCCTTTAACGGAAATTATTTGTAACTTTCGACAAGTAGAACAATGAATGGAACAGGTAGACGGTTGAAATCTTTGTATATATTACTTCTATATAGTCTAAGAAACATTTATGCAAAGCATCCAAACAGTACAATTCGCCAATTTGTTGTTCTTCAAGTTTAAGTGAACAATGAGACCCATTGTTAATCCTTTATCGGAAATTATTTGTAACTTTCGACAAGTAGATCAATGAATGGAACAGGTAGACGGTTGAAATCTTTGTATATATTGCTTCTATATAGTCTAAGAAACATATATGCAAAGCATCCAAACAGTACAATTCGCCAATTTTTTGTTCTTCAAGTTTAAGTGAACAATGAGCCCCATTGTTAATCCTTTAAAGGAAATTATTTGTAACTTTCGACAAGTAGAACAATGAATGGAACTGGTAGACGGTTGAAATCTTTGTATATATTGCTTCTATATAGTCTAAGAAACATATATGCAGAGCATCCAAACAGTACAATTCGCCAATTTTTTGTTCTTCAAGTTTAAGTAAACTACGATCCCCATTGTTAATCCCTTAACGGAAATTATTTCTAACTTTCGACAAGTAGAACAATGAATGGAACACGTAGACGGTTGAAATCTTTGTATATATTGCTTCTATATAGACTAAGAAACATATATGCAAAGCATCCAAATAGTACAATTCGCCAATTTATTGTTCTTCACGTTTAAGTGAACAAAGAGCCCCATTGTTAATCCTGTAAAGGAAATTATTTGTAACTTTCGACAAGTAGAACAATGATTGGAACACGTAGACGGTTGAAATCTTTGTATATATTGCTTCCATATAGTCTAAGAAACATGTACGCAAAGCATCCAAACAGTACCATTCGCCAATTTTTTGTTCTTCAAGTTTAAGTGAACAATGAGCCCCAATGGTTAATCCTTTATCGGAAATTATTTGTAATTTTCGACAAGTAGAATAATGAATGGAACATGTAAACGGTTGAAATCATTGGATATATTGCTTCTATATAACCTAAGAAACATATATGCAAAGCATCCAAACAGTACCATTCGCCAATTTTTTGTTCTTCAAGGTTAAGTGAACAATGAGCCACATTGTTAATACTTTATCGGAAACTATTTGTAACTTTCTACAAGTAGAACAATAATTGGAACACGTAGACGGTAGAAATCTTTGTATATATTGCTTCTATATAGACTAAGAAACATATATGCAAAGCATCCAAACAGTACCATTCGCCAATTTTTTGTTCTTCAAGTTTAAGTGAACAACGAGCCCCATTGATAATCATGAAACTGAAATTATTTGTAACTTTCGACATGTAGAACAATGAATGGAACAGGTAGACGGTTGAAATCATTATATATATTGCTTCTATATAATCTAAGAAACATATATGCATAGCATCCACACAGTACAATTCGCCAATTTATTGTTCTTCAAGATTAAGTGAACAACGAGCCCCATTGTTAATCCTTTAAAGGAAATTATTTGTAACTTTCGACAAGTAGAACAATGAATGGAACAGGTAGACGGTTGAAATCTTTGTATATATAGCTTCCATCTAGTGTAAGAAACAAATATGCAAAGCATCCAAACAGTACGATTCGCCAATTTATTGTTCTTCAAGTTTAAGTGAACAACGAGCCCCATTGTTAATCCTTTAAAGGAAATTATTTGTAAATTTCGACAAGTAGAACAATGATTGGAACAAATAGACGGTTGAAATCTTTGTATATATTGCTTCCATATAGTCTAAGAAACATGTACGCAAAGCATCCAAACAGTACAATTCGCCAATTTATTGTTCTTCAAGTTTAAGTGAACAACGAGGCCCATTGATAATCATGAAACGGAAATTATTTGTAACTTTCGACAAGAAGAACAATAAATAGAACAGGTAGACGGTTGCAATCTTTGTATATGTTGCTTCTATATAGTCTAAGGAACCTATATGTACAGCATCTAAACAGTAACATTCGCCAATTTTTTGATCTTCAAGTTTAAGTGAACAATGAGCCCCATTGTTAATCCTTTATCGGAAATTATTTCTAACTTTCGACAAGTAGAACAATGAATGGAACACGTAGACGGTTGAATTCTTTGTATATATTGCTTCTATATAGACTAAGAAACATATATGCAAAGCACCCAAACAGTACAATTCGCCAATTTATTGTTCTTCGAGTTTAAGTGAACAACGAGCCCCATTGTTAATCCTTTAACGGAAATTATTTGTAAATTTCGACAAGTAGAACAATGATTGGAACACGTAGACGGTTGAAATCTTTGTATATATTGCTTCCATATAGTCTAAGAAACATGTACGCAAAGCATCCAAACACTAACATTCGCCAATTTTTTGTTCTTCAAGTTTAAGTGAACATTGAGCCCCATTGTTAATCCTTTAACGGAAATTAATTGTAACTTTCTACAAGTAGAACAATGATTGGAACACGTAGACGGTTGAAATCTTTGTATATATTGCTTCCATATAGTCTAAGAAACATGTACGCAAAGCATCCAAACAGTACCATTCGCCAATTTTTTGTTCTTCAAGTTTAAGTGAACAATGAGCCCCAATGGTTAATCCTTTATCGGAAATTATTTGTAATTTTCGACAAGTAGAATAATGAATGGAACATGTAAACGGTTGAAATCATTGGATATATTGCTTCTATATAACCTAAGAAACATATATGCAAAGCATCCAAACAGTACCATTCGCCAATTTTTTGTTCTTCAAGGTTAAGTGAACAATGAGCCACATTGTTAATACTTTATCGGAAACTATTTGTAACTTTCTACAAGTAGAACAATAATTGGAACACGTAGACGGTTGAAATCTTTGTATATATTGCTTCTATATAGACTAAGAAACATATATGCAAAGCATCCAAACAGTACCATTCGCCAATTTTTTGTTCTTCAAGTTTAAGTGAACAACGAGCCCCATTGATAATCATGAAACTGAAATTATTTGTAACTTTCGACATGTAGAACAATGAATGGAACAGGTAGACGGTTGAAATCATTATATATATTGCTTCTATATAATCTAAGAAACATATATGCATAGCATCCACACAGTACAATTCGCCAATTTATTGTTGTTCAAGTTTAAGTGAACAACGAGCCCCATTGTTAATCCTTTAAAGGAAATTATTTGTAACTTTCGACCAGTAGAACAATGAATGGAACAGGTAGACGGTTGAAATCTTTGTATATATAGCTCCCATCTAGTGTAAGAAACAAATATGCAAAGCATCCAAACAGTACAATTCGCCAATTTATTGTTCTTCAAGTTTAAGTGAACAACGAGCCCCATTGTTAATCCTTTAAAGGAAATTATTTGTAAATTTCGACAAGTAGAACAATGATTGGAACACGTAGACGGTTGAAATCTTTGTATATATTGCTTCCATATAGTCTAAGAAACATGTACGCAAAGCATCCAAACAGTACAATTCGCCAATTTATTGTTCTTCAAGTTTAAGTGAACAACGAGGCCCATTGATAATCATGAAACGGAAATTATTTGTAAATTTCGACAAGAAGAACAATAAATAGAACAGGTAGACGGTTGCAATCTTTGTATATGTTGCTTCTATATAGTCTAAGGAACCTATATGCAAAGCATCTAAACAGTAACATTCGCCAATTTTTTGATCTTCAAGTTTAAGTGAACAATGAGCCCCATTGTTAATCCTTTATCGGAAATTATTTCTAACTTTCGACAAGTAGAACAATGAATGGAACACGTAGACGGTTGAATTCTTTGTATATATTGCTTCTATATAGACTAAGAAACATATATGCAAAGCACCCAAACAGTACAATTCGCCAATTTATTGTTCTTCAAGTTTAAGTGAACAATGAGCCCCATTGTTAATCCTTTATCGGAAATTATTTCTAACTTTCGACAAGTAGAACAATGAATGGAACACGTAGACGGTTGAATTCTTTGTATATATTGCTTCTATATAGACTAAGAAACATATATGCAAAGCACCCAAACAGTACAATTCGCCAATTTATTGTTCTTCAAGTTTAAGTGAACAACGAGCCCCATTGTTAATCCTTTAACGGAAATTATTTGTAAATTTCGACAAGTAGAACAATGATTGGAACACGTAGACGGTTGAAATCTTTGTATATATTGCTTCCATATAGTCTAAGAAACATGTACGCAAAGCATCCAAACACTACCATTCGCCAATTTTTTGTTCTTCAAGTTTAAGTGAACAATGAGCCCCATTGTTAATCCTTTAACGGAAATTAATTGTAACTTTCTACAAGTAGAACAATGATTGGGACATGTAGACGGTTGAAATCTTTGTATATATTGCTTCTATATAATCTAAGAAACATATATGCAAAGCATCCAAACAGAACCATTCGCCAATTTTTTGTTCTTAAAGGTTAAGTGAACAATGAGCCCCATTGTTAATCCTTTATCGGAAATTATTTGTAACTTTCGACAAGTAGAACAATGAATGGAACAGGTAGGCGGTTGAAATCTTTGTATATATTGCTTCCATCTAGTGTAAGAAACAAATATGCAAAGCATCCAAACAGTACAATTCGCCAATTTATTGTTCTTCAAGTTTAAGTGAACAACGAGCCCCATTGTTAATCCTTTAAAGGAAATTATTTGTAAATTTCGACAAGTAGAACAATGATTGGAACACGTAGACGGTTGAAATCTTTGTATATATTGCTTCCATATAGTCTAAGAAACATGTACGCAAAGCATCCAAACAGTACAATTCGCCAATTTATTGTTCTTCAAGTTTAAGTGAACAACGAGGCCCATTGATAATCATGAAACGGAAATTATTTGTAACTTTCGACAAGAAGAACAATAAATAGAACAGGTAGACGGTTGCAATCTTTGTATATGTTGCTTCTATATAGTCTAAGGAACCTATATGCAAAGCATCTAAACAGTAACATTCGCCAATTTATTGTTCTTCAAGTTTAAGTGAACAACGAGCCCCATTGTTAATCCTTTAAAGGAAATTATTTGTAAATTTCGACAAGTAGAACAATGATTGGAACAAGTAGACGGTTGAAATATTATTATATATTGCTTCCATATAGTCTAAGAAACATATATGCAAAGCATCCAAACAGTACCATTCGCCAATTTTTTGTTCTTCAAGTTTAAGTGAACAATGAGCCCCATTGTTACTCCTTTATCGGAAATTATTTGTAACTTTCGACAAGTAGAACAATGAATGGAACAGGTAGACGGTTGAAATCTTTTTATATATTGCTTCTATATAGTCTAAGAAACATATATGCAAAGCATCCAAACAGTACAATTCGACAATTTTTTGTTCTTCAAGTTTAGTGAACAATGAGCCCCAATGGTTAATCCTTTAAAGGAAATTATTTGTAAATTTCGGCAAGTAGAACAATGAATGGAATAGGTAGACGGTTGAAATCTTTGTATATATTGCTTCTATATAATCTAAGAAACATATATGCAAAGCATCCAAACAGTACCATTCGCCAATTTTTTGTTCTTCAAGTTTAAGTGAACAACGAGCCCCATTGATAATCATGAAACGGAAATTATTTGTAACTTTCTACAAGTAGAACAATGAATAGTACAGGTAGACGGGTGAAATCTTTCTATATATTGCTTCTACATAGTCTAAGAAACATCTATGCAAAGCATCCAAACAGTACAATTCGCCAATTTTTTGTTCTTCAACTTTAAGTGAACTACGAGCCCCATTGTTAATCCTTTAACGGAAATTAATTGTAACTTTTTACAAGTAGAACAATGATTGGAACACGTAGACGGTTGAAATCTTTGTATATATTGCTTCCATATAGTCTAAGAAACATATATGCAAAGCGTCCAAACAGTACAATTCGCCAATTTTTTGCTCTTCAAATTTAAGTGAACAATAAGCCCCATTGTTAATCCTTTATCGGAAATTATTTGTAACTTTCTACAAGTAGAACAATGAATAGTACAGGTAGACGGGTGAAATCTTTCTATATATTGCTTCTACATAGTCTAAGAAACATCTATGCAAAGCATCCAATCAGTACAATTCGCCAATTTTTTGTTCTTCAAGTTTAAGTGAACTACGAGCCCCATTGTTAATCCTTTAACGGAAATTATTTGTAACTTTCGACAAGTAGAACAATGAATGGAACAGGTAGACGGTTGAAATCTTTGTATATATTACTTCTATATAGTCTAAGAAACATTTATGCAAAGCATCCAAACAGTACAATTCGCCAATTTGTTGTTCTTCAAGTTTAAGTGAACAATGAGACCCATTGTTAATCCTTTATCGGAAATTATTTGTAACTTTCGACAAGTAGATCAATGAATGGAACAGGTAGACGGTTGAAATCTTTGTATATATTGCTTCTATATAGTCTAAGAAACATATATGCAAAGCATCCAAACAGTACAATTCGCCAATTTTTTGTTCTTCAAGTTTAAGTGAACAATGAGCCCCAATGGTTAATCCTTTATCGGAAATTATTTGTAATTTTCGACAAGTAGAACAATGAATGGAACAGGTAGACGGTTGAAATCTTTGTATATATTGCTTCTAAATAGTCTAAGAAACAAATATGCAAAGCATCCAAACAGTACAATTCGCCAATTTATTGTTCTTCAAGTTTAAGTGAACAACGAGCCCCATTGTAAATCCTTTAAAGGAAATTATTTGTAACTTTCGACAATAGAACAATGAATGGATCATGTAGACGGTTGAAATCATTGTATATATTGCTTCTATATAGTCTACGAAACATATATGCAAAGCATCCAAACAGTACAATTCGCCAATTTTTTGTTCTTCAAGTTTAAGTGAACTACGAGCCCCATTGTTAATCCTTTAACGGAAATTAATTGTAACATTCGACAAGTAGAACAATGAATGGAACAGGTAGACGGTTGAAATCTTTGTATATATTGCTTCTATAAAGTCTAAGAAACATATATGCAAATCATCCAAACAGTACAATTCGCCAATTATTTGTTCTTCAAGTTTAAGTAAACTACGATCCCCATTGTTAATCCCTTAACGGAAATTATTTGTAACTTTCGACAAGTAGAACAATGAATGGAACAGGTAGACGGTTGAAATCAATGTATATATTGCTTCTATATAGTCTAAAAAACATATATGCAAAGCATCCAAACAGTACCATTCGCCAATTTTTTGTTCTTCAAGTTTAAGTGAACAACGAGCCCCATTGATAATCATGAAACGGAAATTATTTGTAACTTTCGACATGTAGAACAATGAATGGAACAGGTAGACGGTTGAAATATTTGTATATATTGCTTCCGTATAGTCTAAGAAACATATATGCAAAGCATCCAAACAGTACCATTCGCCAATTTTTTGTTCTTCAAGGTTAAGTGAACAATGAGCCCGATTGTTAATCCTTTATCGGAAATTATTTGTAAATTTCGACAAGTAGAACAATGTTTGGAACACGTGGACGGTTGAAATCTTTGTATATATTGCTTCCATATAGTCTAAGAAACATATATTCAAAGCATCCAAACAGTACAATTCGCCAATTTTTTGTTCTTCAAGATTAAGTGAACAATGAGCCCCAATGGTTAATCCTTTATCGGAAATTATTTGTAACTTTCGACAAGTGGAACATTGAATGGATCAGTTAGACGGTTGAAATCTTTGTATATATTGCTTCTATATAGTCTAAGAAACATATATGCAAAGCATCCAAACAGTACAATTCGCCAATTTTTGGTTTTTCAAGTTTAATTGAACTACGAGCCCCATTGTTAATCCTTTAAAGGAAATTATTTGTAAATTTCGACAAGTAGAACAATGAATGGATCATGTAGACGGTTAAAATCATTGTATATATTGCTTCTATATAGTCTACGAAACATATATGCAAAGCATCCAAACAGTACAATTCGCCAATTTTTTATTCTTCAAGTTTAAGTGAACTACGAGCCCCATTGTTAATCCTTTAACGGAAATTAATTGTAACTTTCTACAAGTAGAACAATGATTGGAACACGTAGACGGTTGAAATCAATGTATATATTGCTTCTATATAGTCTAAGAAACATATATGCAAAGCATCCAAACAGTACCATTCGCCAATTTTTTGTTCTTCAAGTTTAAGTGAACAACGAGCCCCATTGATAATCATGAAACGGAAATTATTTGTAACTTTCGACATGTAGAACAATGAATGGAACAGGTAGACGGTTGAAATATTTGTATATATTGCTTCTATATAATCTAAGAAACATATATGCAAAGCATCTAAACAGTAACAATCGCCAATTTTTTGATCTTCAAGTTTAAGTGAACAGCGAGCCCCATTGATAATCATGAAATGGAAAATATTTGTAACTTTCTACAAGTAGAACAATGAATAGTACAGGTGGACGGGTGAAATCTTTCTATATATTGCTTCTAAATAGTATAAGAAACATATATGCAAAGCATCCAAACAGTACAATTCGCCAACTATTTCATCTTCATGTTTAAGTGAACTACGAGCCCCATTGTTAATACTTTAACGGAAATTATTTGTAACTTCCGACAAGTAGAACCATGAATGGAACAGGTAGACGGTTGAAATCTTTGTATATATTGCTTCCATATAGTCTAAGAAACAAATATGCAAAGCATCCAAACAGAACAATTCGCCAATTGTTTGTTCTTCAAGTTTAAGTAAACTACGATCCCCATTGTTAATCCTTAACGGAAATTATTTGTAACTTTCGACAAGTAGAACAATGAATGGAACAGGTAGACGGTTGAAATCTTTGTATATATTACTTCTATATAGTCTAAGAAACATTTATGCAAAGCATCCAAACAGTACAATTCGCCAATTTTTTGTTCTTCAAGTTTAAGTGAACAATGAGACCCATTGTTAATCCTTTATCGGAAATTATTTGTAACTTTCGACAAGTAGATCAATGAATGGAACAGGTAGACGGTTGAAATCTTTGTATATATTGCTTCTAAATAGTCTAAGAAACAAATATGCAAAGCATCCAAACAGTACAATTCGCCAATTTATTGTTCTTCAAGTTTAAGTGAACAACGAGCCCCATTGTTAATCCTTTAAAGGAAATTATTTGTAACTTTCGACAAGTAGAACAATGAATGGATCATGTAGACGGTTGAAATCATTGTATATATTGGTTCTATATAGTCTACGAAACATATATGCAAAGCATCCAAACAGTACAATTCGCCAATTTTTTGTTCTTCAAGTTTAAGTGAACTACGAGCCCCATTGTTAATCCTTTAAAGTAAATTATTTGTAAATTTCGACAAGTAGAACAATGATTGGAACACGTAGAAGGTTGAAATCTTTGTATATATTGCTTCCATATAGTCTAAGAAACATACCTGCAAAGCATCCAAACAGTACCATTCGAGAATTTATTGTTCTTCATGATTAAGTGAACAACGAGCCCCATTGATAATCATGAAAGGGAAATTATTTGTAACTTTCTTTTTTTTTTTTTTTTTTATTTACAATATACAATAATAAACAATTACATAAAGATACGATAACTGGGTACCAAGATTAACTTTCACCCCAGTCATTAGTAAATTAAGTTTTTAACAAATTAACGCGATTGTCTATAGTTTAGAAGAATGATAGGAAAATTATAAAAACCTGTCTCATCATAGAAGACTTGAAGTAATATACAATAAGTACAAGGCTAGAGACTAAGTAACAAATGAATGATTCGCTTATGTTTATACTTCTTATAGTTAAGGTCAACCTGAGAATAATTTCCTATGGAATTAATAGCTTTATCTTTACTTTTATGGCACGTTTGGTAAAAGCGTATGGAGAATTTTTGAATGTAATCACTTATGTAGCTTATACCTTGATCTTTATGAATTAATGATATATTAGTATATTTAGCGCAAAGTGCATTATTATTTTCCACCATTTTAATAATCCCCTGTCACTGAATCGTGAGGAGTGAGCAGGAATCACTGGATATCGTTGTCCGTTGAAACGAGCAACTTATAAATTGTGCTAAAAACGAATGGCATTTCCGACTAATCCACGTACAAGAGGATGGTTGGACGTTTCGCAACGGTGTCGTGTTTCCTATCGTTTAGGTCAGATTTCTCTTTGAGTACCGTATCACTATGTTTATTTGAGAGTCGTGAAACGACAGTGGCTCGATTTGATTAAAATTTCACGTTCCATCGATGCTTGTTTTTCGCAGTTATTAACATCGCGATCACCGAATACATTACACAGTCGATTTACATTATTCTGCATCAGATGTAATTAAAATTTACACTTAAATAAATACCAGCATAATTCTCCACTTCCGTGCAATTACTTTCCCCGTGCAACGGCGACCCGTGATATCTACAAAGACGACTGTTTAAAACGAATCTCCCTTTCTCGAGATATCCAATCGTTGAATTAATAAACGTCAAAGAGTACAATCGGAAGGTGTACAATGAGAAAAATAAAAGGGAAGAGCACACGGAAAATCCTAATACTCTTCATCGAGATATGTCTCTCTCTCTCTCTCTTTATCACTTTGCATCTCTCCTCTCTGTTATTCGCATATTTCATATTTTCACGAATTGATCGCGGATCGGCAATGGAAGAAAAAAGCCGCACGTATGCAGGGTACGGCAAAAAGCGTTTTATTAAACCGAGCTCACGGCGACCTTCGACAATGTGATTACTGCGTTTCAATAAATTTTTTGCGTTTCGTCAAACTTTCGTTGATTGGCATTCCTATTATTTTGTTCCGATGCTAGGAAATGCGTGTAGAGGAGGAGCACAGAGAGAAAACTGGGGAGGACAGAAACGTTGCGCGGAACAAAGAGTACGATATTTCCGCTTCCTACTCGATTTTTACCTCGCTTTTCCAAACATTTCCTGCTAAATGGTGAGAGGAAAGCCGATGAAAGTCATCGTACAGAGAATTCGCTGTTTGCGCGTATTGAAATCGAAAAACTTTGATCTATCGCGTTAGATTCGTGGATAGAAGTGGAGGCTCGACGATGCTCTCGGTTGAACGGTGCGAAATATCGTTGGCTGACAAAGCGACGATGCAAAAACCGGGGTAATTCGACCTCCAATGCCATTTTCGCCAATGAAAGGGAGTAAATGCTCAGAAGACATTCTCTCTTCGACTGATAATTGCTTTACGGTGACCACGTTGGGGAGAAATCATAGTTAACGAAGTTCCATCGATTTTCCCTCGGACCATACAGCGAATGTGAGAAAATTGACGGGAGCGTCATCAAAATATTAAATACTGAATATATAATATTATTTTCGCGCTTATTCGAAGCCCTGATAAATGGGATAGTCGTAAAAAATATAGAGAATAATTTCGAATTATTGTTATCGTGTTATCGTAAAATTTGAATATTTGTTATGCAGCCTCGAAAATTTATTATGCAGCTGGTTAGACGGTGAAAGCTCTTTTGTTGATGTTTCCTAATATATCGCGTAGAGGTTGTGCAAAATTATTATTCTTTCGTCGGTCGAGGTTGTCAAGTATTTGCATACTAGTAAAATATACATGCGAATGGAGAATTTTGTATTGCAAATTCCATGGTAAACGTGTGGATCCAAGCACTTGACCTTTACAAAAAAGCCTCCGGCGATCTGTTGTGCAACATTCGTAAATGTGCTTCGGAAGCATTGTGTATCGATTTGCAAATGTCAGGGTATAAAGGACGTATGTAATGGAGTGCGTTTTGTCAAATGATTGCAAAGGAATTCAACTTGAAAGTCTGCCTGAATGGCTCGACGAAAGGCTTGAGAAAACAATTGGAAATGTATTGTACCGGAGAAAATCATGATAGTAATAGGAATTGGTTGTATTGGTTTAATTACTATATCATAGAAGATACTATAGATTATAAAAGATATAATTGCATTATACTGGCATACAGTAATGCTTACTTTGTTGGGATGAAATATTGCAAAACATATTTTATTTGGACTAGGATGTTAACCGTGTTCGTTAAAGCAGCGGGATGATAACAAAATAAGGGATGGTAAAATATTTCAACTTGTTCGACCGTCTATAAAATAGAAGTTCTTGATAACGTTATCGCTATCGGATTGCAGTCAAGCAGGAACCTTCTATTTTGATGGTATGAAATGTATTTGAACCCTCCGTTTTGAGAGATAATATCTGCCAAAAACTGAATACGTTCAGCGTGGAACAGTTCCGTTGTCTCTAACTAAATTATAACAACAATAATTTTCGTTTTTTCTTCCTTTTGCATCGTTCGTCCAATCAGAGTATCGAGTTGGTGCGGTTGGTAAACTAGCTTAGCACGCGCAGTCGGCGAACGAGGTGTCTACCTTCGAAAATCCTTTCCTTATATATTTCTTACATTATATTCCCCAAATAATATTGGAGGTTGCTTGAAATTCATCGAAGATAGCTGCAAATATATTATTTATCAATAAGATAAAAGTATTACACAAAGAATCAGTCCGTCTCAGGAAGGGGTGCAACTGGACTCCAGCCGCAGAAGACTAACTTTCTTCCCCCTTTCGCGATCGCGTTTTCATTTTGCTTTTCAAAGTCGTTTGCCTTCTTCTCGGATATTTCTTGAGCATGGATGCGATATTATGGTTTTGTAAGTGTGATTGCCTGCGGAAAGTAAGATAAGAATTAGGAATGTCGAATAAGTAAATATTGTAAAGGGAGATCGACACCATTCGGCGGGTGTCTATCTCTTTTCGCGAAACGGAATAAGTAAAGTAGAGTCGGCGATTCCTCTGCTACACTTTCTCTCGACATTGAATTCGTCAATGTCGAGGGAAAGTGTCTCAGAGGAAGAGCAGAATGAAATGGAGGTTGGTTGGGCATGCATTTTTGGGTCCCGTTTCGTGGCAACCTCCTCGCGGTGGGACCTGGGTCGATATCACTTGCTATGATTTTAACTTTTATTAAACGTGCTTTTAGTACGATATTTTGTTAAATAGTAGTACTAAATAGCAAGTGATATCGAGCGAATAGCCACGAAATCCGAATATTCCGCAGCCTTGGCTACCGAATGTTCGGATTCCTAGTCTTACAATTATTTACATCTAAGAATTTGCGTTTAAGTTAGCTTTAAGGTTACGCGATTAAGTAGAAATTAAGCTTCGCATCGAAGAAGAGTCAACGTTGGGCAGATTTGTTCGCTTTTATCTCTGACTATTCGTTTTCTTTCTTTGGTGACAACAATTCTTTAACTCTTCGTTGATTAAAAGTTCCAGTCATCACCTCGAAAGAAGACATCGTTTAGCGTTAAGATAGTTCCAGTAAGATTTAAGTTAGATTTAAAAATGTCACCTAAGCGTAAAATTGAATGCAAGAGTGCCATCGTAACTCAATTCCATGCTCTCGAAAATATGCGAAAGAAGGCAAACGTTTTTCTCGTGTAGCCGTCCTCGTTACTTACTTCCTATCCCAATTGCAGCCCCTGTCCAGAAGACCGACGAGTGTCTTGACATATGTGCTTATCTGACATATGTGCTTCATACCGTCCGATGGGGGGGGGGGGGGGGGGGCAGTGTGTCGGTGTAAGCCTTACCCTCTGACTGGGCCGATGAAGAATTTGCGTTTAAGGTAGCTTTAAGATTACGCGATTAAGTAGAAGTTAAGCCTCGCATTGGAGATGAGTCAACGGTGGTCAGATGTTTTCTCTTTATCACTGTTGCTCGTGCGATCATGCTGTCTCTATTGTTTCGGTTGTTCATTCACTCGTACATATAGCATAATAAACTGACTCCATAATGCTCTTATTCTGCGAATGTAAATTGGAAACATTATAAATATGGTCTTCATGAGAAAGCCACAAACTTAAAGACAAAGTGAAAGAAGGCAGACCTTTTGTTATTTTTGAAGTTATGTGATCGGCTCTCACGGTTTTGGTACCCAAATTGTTTTAAATTCTAATATTGATTTATATCGTCATTGAACATTAATACTATATTATCACGTAAAGAATAACTTCTTGTTATTTAAATAAGTAAAAAGATTCGTTTCTCTGCTCTAAACGATATATCTTCTACATATTACCGGTGGAGATCTTTCTACTTAATAACTATTTTAATAATTCATGCTCAAATCTCTTATTTCGAGATATTATAATTCTTTGTTTGAAATTTCTCAAAATCCCTGGTTTTGGCGCGCTAGAGGATAGGCCTTGTAGCGCGTGACATGCAGCCGTATTCTGATTGGCTCGCTTTTCCCCCACCGAGCGGCAACCAAGCCGCCGCGAGCTATCCCCACTCCTACCTGAGCGGTCACCTACCTCTTTCTCTCTCCGGACTTGGAACCGTTAACACGTATCCGCTGTGAGTACCTTTTCTTTTACATCGCCCTCGTTTACCGACCGCTAAAAAATAGTTCACTTGTTTATCTACTACGTAATAGTCTTCTGCTGTACCATATCAATCAATTTGGACAATAATAATTACGAATTTAGTAACAATCGCGAAATAATTACGACGCAATTGGTGACGTCACTGACCTCTCGCGACATTTACGCGGTGCTTTTCTCGTCTACAACGTTAGTACTTCTTCTATAGCTTCGTATTTCGATTTTATTGACGAAGACCGCGATTATTGTTGCTCTGAAACGTGATTATACGGAATTATTGTACTTTTTCGCAGTTATTTAATAGTTTACTCGTGTGTGCTTGCAGGACTCGGAGTATCCTTTGAACGACCTTCCGGGCTGGCACGATCGGACACGTGCACGGTGGAGCAACAAAACGTAAGATATTACGACGCCATACGCAAGTAACATTTTCATTTACTTCGGGTCTTCGCGATATTTTGTTTGAATTTATACAATATTCATATTAATTGATATCGAGTCGAACATCCGACGAATAGAATTTACATTTCTACGAATTAATACGGTTCTACGGAAACATGCAACGATTGAAATCTTTCGGGATTATTTGAAACCTCTTACAATATACGAGTATTCAGTCAATATTTACAATACGATAGTCGACTTCCAAGAAAGCTGCTCCTTATTCTGACAGTGTTTACCAATTCGCGGTGTTAAATTTCGACGGCTACAATTCTATGCTACAAATAAATCGCGATTCGTTTTTACTTGGTATTTACATGTTACGACTTATCCTTCCGTTTTGAGACGCTGCAATGGATTTACATAGGTTTCAGGGCATAAGTATAGAAGTAAATAAAAATCGTATTTGCCGATGTAGGGTGTTAAGGTCCTGCGTTAGATTCGTCCGTAATTTCTATAAAGATTTTCGTGAATTTATCGAAGGGGGTTAGTGTTCATATGTAATAGGGAATAAGCATGACTAATCTTATAACTTTAACAGTGGCAGCTCGCAGTATTTATTGTTTATACATTTAATTAATAGTGTATTGTATTACACAAAGAACATGACGAATCAATGAGTAAGACATAATTTTTAAGCAGTATTTCTTGAAGCAAGCACTTGATTTGATATGAAAAAGAAAAACATGGTTGTTTGATTTTCTTGTGTTCCCCACCCCACCCTTTTATTTTCAGCAAAATTTGGGGCCGAGCGCATTGCGGTCTAGAGTCAGTGCTTGTTTCGTATTATATTAATATTTATATCTGTATATATTTATTACTCAATATTTTTTCAATTTATAACAAATTCACGCGACATAGAGTCAGTGTTTGCAACCCGCTATTATAATTATTAATATCTTTTGAATAATTATTAAAAATATTAAGAATTCTGTTCTCCGCGAAAGTAGAGTCAAAATTGTTCGCCGGAAATGATTCTCGGTCGCGGTAGCTTCCTTATATTATTTAAATTGATCGTACCGGAAGTAGAGACAGTGCATCGAGCAGCAGCTGTGGAAAGGACTTCCATCGGGCAAGGCTTCACGAATTTTAAAAGTAAGTATAAGATGCTCGAGAAATGAAATTTTTTAATTAAAAAATATGTATATAAACTAACCAAAATGTTAATTTGTTTGTTACAGAACAGTCAAATGACGGGATGGTTGAGCAGCGACAATCATTCCTTGGCGATGGGCAAAGTCTGTGAAGGTAAGTTGAAATTTTATTCCGTACACACGTCATAACTTTGATATTTGCCAATTCCCTTGCAAACTTAACTTTGCTCTCTCCATCAATTTAATTAACGTAAATAAAGTATTAATTAGCTTTTGCAGTTCTCATAGAATACTTGCAACATTTTTATGCTAAATAAAAAATTAGCTGAATTTTCCAGTTTTCAGAGAGCAAATATTTTATATTTTGCGTTTTATTTTTGTTACAGACTTTGTCCGAATTCGTGAGGCATCGCTGGAGTGTTTGTTTCGCATTTTATATATACTTTAATAAGTGTTAAATTTCTAGTAATTTTACGCGAAAGTAGAGTCAGTGTTTGCTTCGTATTTCATATTATACACTTCAATTTATAACTTTACGCGAAAGTAGAGTCAGTGTTTGCTTCGTATTTCATATTATACACTTAAATTTATAACTTCACGCGAAAGTAGAGTCAAATTGTTCGCCGAAAATAATTCTCTGTCGCAAATTGTCTTTTTTTCAATTATACCGCGCCGGAAGTAGAGTCAGTGCAACAGGAGCAGCTGTGGAAATGATTTCCATCGGGCAAGGCTTCACGAATTTAAAAAGTAAGTATCACATGATCGAGAAATAAAAATTCACAGTCGAGAAATACAAAGATGGCTTATACTAATGAAAATGTTAATTTTTTTGTTACAGAACAGTCAAATGACGGGATGGTTGAACGGCGACAATCACTCCCATGCGAAGGGCAAATCTTTTATAGGTGAGCTGAAATTTTAATTCGCATGTACCCCGCAATTTTTCCCCAAGTTTCAGTTGCTACTTGAAAATTTTCTCCAAAGCGTCCTTACAAGTTTTATATCAAATTTCCATACCCTTACATTGTATGTTCTACCAATAAAATAAATAAAAATTAAAAATTCCCCGACATGAAATTTTCAGGGAATAAGTATTTAAGATGTGCATCTTATTTTTGTTACAGACTTTGCTCGAATTCGTGAGGCATCGCTGTACCCTATGAAACTGCGATGCACCTTCCGCCTTGAAGGTGAGTAACGTAAACACAGAGATGTTTTATTTCTACGTACTTGTCGGAAAGTTTCGATACATAGTTCGATATATAACTTCTCCTTGAATTCTCAATTCTGAAAATCATTCATAAACTAATCATTCTTACGATCTACTCTTAACGTTTCTTGATATATAATTACGACTTTTTTTCATCCGCTGTTTTCAAAATTCAATTAGCTTTCTTTGTAAAATCGGAACGGAAGGCAGTTTAACGTTCTACGAACGGTGCCTCCTGCAATGCGAAATGCTTTGTTTTGTTTAGACCTTGGACATTCCTTGAGATGACCTGAGGACAACCTTGAGATGACCTGAGGACAACCTTGATAACAGCGGCGGAGACAACACTGGCAGAGACAGCAGCGGCTGAGATTCTAAGGTAACCAATGGTATTCTGGTGTCTCGACACTGGTGAGTCAAAAACTTTAACTGTCCCTCCGGTCTCCAAACCATGCCGTAGGACGAAAGGTCCGAAGCGGCACTGGAGATTGGTTGTATTGTTCTATAAAGCGAGCATAGTGAACACGAGTAATTTAAAAATTACTCGTGAGTAGAAACTGTTATATATTTTCCTTGTGTACTGTCATGTATATCGTAGCTTAGGACAGGGCCTTCTTGTAGCGCGATTTTTGCATTATTTACATGAATGTAATCATGAAATTTACAGTTAGCGTTGCGAATTTATCAACACAAATGAACAGTTGACGAGTATTGTGCGTTCTTTATATTCACTGGAAAAATATTCTTATAACAAAATTTGTTATAAGATCGCGGCTAATTGCTTTCTTCGAGACGATTTATGTTTTAAAATAGATCGCTCGATTTGTGCTTTTGATAGACGAAATTTCGGAAGTTTGTAAATTTGTTTCGCGTCGTTTCAATAACAATTATTGTATTATCTACAAGAAGGCAATTCGCGACGGGTAGATCTCGAAGTCAGAGTGACAGTTAATACATTTCCCTGTTAAAATTCTTCCCCTGATGACGAGATCTCCCGGTTTTTATTATTCATTTTCAATTCAAAGTAAATTTTGCATATTTACAAATATATAAAGTAGAGTATTTTGCTTCTATAGAGTTCACTTTTTCAATTAAAATTCTCTTTGCTTGAACAAATATGAAAGTCGAGTCACTTGCTTAAATAAATATAAAAGTCGAGTCATTTGCTTGATTAAATATCAAATTCGAGTCACTTGCTGCAATTTTTCATAAATCAGACCGTTAGAATTCTTCTAATCATCCTCTTAGCTAGGATTTTCAGCAAAAATACGCAGTGAGTACAAAGTTCTGCCGTGTTCACTTTAAGCCCGAACTCATTCGAGTACCCAGGTGCACTTCGAATGGGTAAAGGCGGTGGGCACGGCCTTTTTTTTAAAAATCAGCGACTGACATTGCGGTGGCGAATCGTGCACGACGTAATTTCCACATGTGTGTGATGTGTGTTAGTCTGTGGATCTTGCTTCGCTTGAAATTTTCTCGTATCATAAAATAATTTATACAACCTTCAACAATATATTTTGCCTTATTCTCCTTTTCACTCTTACTACAACTCATCGATGTATATGGCATGCCAATGATGAAATTCTCTCTATCTGTGCAACATATGCCATATACATTGCCTCAAATATCAAACGATACAATGTCAAATATTTATAATTCTATAAATGTTCGGGGTTGGCAGTGGGTTGTGCGCCACAGGGAGGGGCTCTCGGCTCACACGAGTCGGTCCTGGTACTTCCGTTAAAGTCCAGGAAGACTGGTCATCTCCATGTCTTCGTATGTCGAACTCGTCACATCGCGTGATGCCCGGGAGCCAATTATATCCTTGTGACGCACGGCCCACGTGGCCTTTTCGCTGCTCCTATTCGCGATTATGCTAACTTCAGCGCCCTCTTTTCTGAATTGTAACGCGAACAAGCGAACGCACCTGTTCCGCGCTTCACTCTTCTTTCTACTGTGCCGCGATAAACTACGCATCGCGCGTTGAGAGTCATCTCTTTTTGTTCAGTTGCTTTCGCAATTATTGTTCACGCGGTCCGCCTTCGCGACCCGTATTTTTATTCGTAGATTCGCGATATTGTCCCTCGTTAAAACCCAAGTGTTTGTGTTTGTTGATTTGAGACGGAATAAAGCGAGTTTTGGTGTAAGGGAGTTTTCTTTCCTCCACGTGCTTCCGAACGTGCATCGGACCAGTCGCCTCAGTCCCTGTCCTCGCGCGCCGCTTCCATTCGGGAGCGAACCAACGTTCCGTTCCGCGGCTGTTGTTCACTTTAGTCGCGAACAATAAACCTGTCAAATCGCGATAGAGTATTATAATGAAGTAACGCAATGGTCGCCACCCTTGTCAGTCGATTTCAGGAAATTGGTACGTACATTTTAGAGTATGAATGTTGTTTGCGAACTCGGGTGTCGGAGGAACCCCGGGGAGTCCTCTCTAGTTCAGGCCCATGCACATTGGTTTCTGATTGAGAACCGTGGAGTGATGTGTGTTTGTGTGATTTGTGTCGCGATTTGCATTTTTAAATATAGGTTTTAGATACATAGGTAGCATACCGTTCTTGAATGTGAGTTAAATATAAGCAGGAAGGGCCAGGAATTCAGGATATCACATTCTCTGTGTAGGTCGGGTAAAAGTGATATGCCTGGACCTGGGATCAAACTACGGTCAAACCGAGTGTCCCCCTCTTTTTGACCGTAGTTTCTAGTTTGTAAATTTTTTGCGCACGTGGTGAAACTCCCGGTGCGATATTCGAATACTTTGCCTTTTTTTATGAAAACTGTGCTACACGAGCAGCGAATACGCTCTGCACGCTCGTGGTGTGGTTTTCACTGTTGAATTTGATAATAGTAAGACTTTTGTTGGTGCAAAGTATTCGAGCATTCTCTAGCGGCAGAAGAAGTGGCTAACAAGTGCCGAAGAGGCCCGACAAACTGTCACGAAGAGGGCTGCAGCGAATGGCTTTTCATCCTCGAATCCGTTTTGGGTTCTAGAATGGAAAGTCATTATTAGTATTTGTTAATTCACTGTGCTCGCTTTCTGTATTTGTCCTCTGACGGATGTAACATTCCCGTCCAACGAGCGCATCTTGGCTGCATGCGGTTTTTCATTGCGAAATTAGAGTTACGTATACCTTGCTCGTTAGTGTTGCGAAATTAAGGTCACCACGGATGGTACCCACGGGTTTGTTCGAATTAATTGGTAGTTGTTAGTGTTGCGATATGAATATACTCGGTTTTTTAATTTCTAGAATATTATATTAAATTAGAGATAGAGTTGCGAGAGATATCGCCCGAGATGGCGAACGGGAGCTTGCTTTAATTAGATGTTTAGAAGTAGCGTTGCGAATTGAAGCACGAAAAGTGACCGGTTTTTCTTTGAACAGTAATTCTTTAAAGTAGCGTTGCGATATAAAGCACGAAAAGTGCCCGGTTTGTCTTTGAATAATTAATTGTTAAAGTAGAGTTGCGACATAGCCCTTGATCAAGGAGCACGGGAGTTTGTTTTAGTATCTTATAGAATATTTCGAATTAGTATTTTCTTAATAATTTGTAGAGTATAGCATCACGATTTAGCACCTGAAATGGGTGTCCGGGAGTTTGCTCTTAATAAATTCTAAATTTGTGTTGCGAAATATGAATTATACGCGGTTTTCTTTTGAACAATCGCGAAACTAGCGTTGCAAAATTCAAAAGCAGCTGAGAGATGCGCATCTGCTGAGTCAGAGACTCAGCAATTGGAGTTGCAAAAATGCAACTCCCCATGGAGTGCCTCAGGAGGCCTGCTCCCAACGATAGCTTCTTTTTTTCCGGATAGGTAGTGTTGCGAATTCTGAGAGCCCCCGGAATGGCAGTAGGCGGGTTTTGAAGTAACGTTGCGAACAATGAAAGCCTCGAAATGGCAGTACGCTATTGTTTATTAAATAATATTACGTATTTTTTTTTTAAAAATTCGTTTATTTTGACGACACCATATAATAGCAATTACCCTGATAAACGGCAGGCAAAATACAAATGGGCATGTATATGTAATGTGGCAGCATATTGCTGCTTCTCGAAACATAGTTTTAGCAGTGAGTGACAATGTAAATATATTTTTAGCGGGGTGAAAAGAAAAAAAAAATATTACGTATGATAGCCATGGAATGGCAATAGGCGGGTTTTAAAGTAGCGTTGCGAAGAATGAGAGCCATGAAATGGCAATAGGCGGGTTTTGAGCTAGCGTTGCGAACAGTAAGAGCCTGAAATGGCACCGGTTTCTCGCGATTTTTATTGAAAGCGCCTCTTGGCTGCTCGATGATTTCGGGATTTTCAGCGCCTTTTGGCTGCTTCATGTCATGATTTTTGTATTGTTAATCAAGTGCTTGCAAATAGAATTACTGCTGCAAATGTATCTTTTAATACAAGAAATTTTGAGGATTTATGTAGAATTTTTGTCTAGTTATATTATGTATTGTCCATTGAGACCAATCAGTCAATGAATTTCATCGTGGTCATTGAAACCACTCCGCAAATAAAAGTGCAAAAAGTTATATGCACATTTGATGACACAGATAGAAAATGAGTGTCAGTTAATTTAATAAAATTCGTGAAATAGGAAACACGCTGCTGGCTGTCATGGTTAAAGTTATTAATTTAATATTGTCTGGATTTTACTTGGATCGCGATGACATTTTTGTGAGAATACCGCGTCGACGTAGAGGTTTCGATGAATTCTCGCAAATTTCTTACAAAAATTACGGACCACGGGTTTTGCATACTTTTTTAATAGAATGAAAATAACAAACTTGCGCCCGAAACATATATATCGAAATTGCAGTGTGATAGACGGATAGCAAATACAGATAAGAAGTAAACGCGTCGCTTTTAGATATTTGCTTATTTATTTCACTAAATGGTAGAGTTATATTGTAGCAAAGGGGGAAGTCTGTCTTTATTTAACACTTTTCGCGTCGCGAATTAAAGAGTGATGCATTTATTTTTATGCTCGGATGATGGAAAGGTTTCAAATAATTTCGAATGCAACTGCGTCGAAATTAGCTTTTTTCATTCAAGTAATTTATTTGATAGCAAATGATTGTGACATTGCACAATTTGCTAAATTGTCCATTCTATTCAATTCGCGTTTGTCGACTCGATATGTAACTTCAAATTTTATATTTGCTTTTTTAAATTTCTGATCATTCTTTATCGTAAAGTTTACAACATTTGCATTTCCTACAATTTTTAATAAATTATGCTTCATTTGATTTTCGTAAATTTCGATACTCGTCTGTTACAATATTCAAGGGTCGGTGATATTTCGTTTTATGTTGCGCGTTTTGGGCAAAATTAATGAGAGTTTGTTGCAGAAGACGGAATACTAATAATGGATATTTAGAGGAAATGAATTGGACCATGCCCATGGAAATTAAGAGAGACAGGCGTCCAGAGACGCTGGGGGAATCCACAGTGTAATGACATTTTACTAACAAATGAGTTTTTATTGCAGGAGTTGCATGAATCGAATCACATCGAAGGGAGTTCGATGGATATTTCTCGGTGACATCTTGTGTTGCAAATTGTGTGTTAGGTTTGCAGATATTTCTTCTGAAAATTTGTTACGATCGTGTGATGACCATTTCTTAATGGTTTCGTTGTTAATGGTTTCGATACGTTTGATTTTTGGATCAAAGTATCGTCTGTATTGTTTTCGAAGTCTGATTCATGAGATAATTGTTGTCCGACTTTCTACATTCATGAAGCAATACGATGTTTCTCTTCATTCTGTTTCAAGCAGAATGCATTTTTCATTTTCTGGCCAAGAGGTTTGCTTTCTGCTATGCAGATAAGGAATCAGGCAATATTTTGCAAAGAAATCTTTGCTATTAATTGGACAGGCTCAGATTGTGTTTGTATTTCCCCCGAGATAGGATGATTTTCACTGTGTACAAAAACTGCTCCCATATCGAAGGTCAGATTGATATTGCGGGCGGGCGGTCAAATTGTAATTGTAATGGATTAGACTTTAAGACGTTCGTGGTATGTTGAGATTAAGATTATTCGTAAGGTTAATTTAATAAGGAATAAATTTCGCGTTAGTCCTTAAGCATTGGATGCTCGTCGCATCACGGTCGGGAATTTATTTCTCCCAGTGCGAGATGGGTAACGAAAGTAAAGTAGAGCAAGAAATTTTGCCTGACACATTTTCCCGTTCATTTTGTCGTTCATGCCGTCGTTCATTCCGTCGTTCATTCCGTCGTTTAAACCTGTAAAAATGATGGGAAAATGTTTCACGCGAAAGACAAAATGCGATGCCCGAACTACGAGCCCCATTGATAATCATGAAACGGAAATTATTTATAACTTTCTAATAGTAGAACAATGAATGGAACAGGTAGACGGTTGAAATCATTGTATATATTGCTTCTATATAGTCTAAGAAATATAAATGCAAAGCATCCAAACAGTACCATTCGCCAATTTTTTGTTCTTCAATTTTTGAGTGAACTACCAGCCCCATTGTTAATCCTTTACCGGAAATTATTTGTAACGTTCGACAAGTAGAACAGTGAATGGAAAAGGTAGACGGTTGAAATCATTGTATATAATGCTTCTATATAGTCTAAGAAACATATATGCAAAGCATCCAAACAGTACAATTCGCCAATTTTTTGTACTTCTAGTTTAAGTGAACTACGAGCCCCATTGATAATCATGAAAGGGAAATTATTTATAAGTTTCTACAAGTAGAACAATGAATAGAACTGGTAGTCTGTTGAAATCTTTGTATATATTGCTTCCATATAGTCTAAGAAACATATATGCAAAGCATCCAAACAGTACAATTCGCCAATTTATTGTTCTTCAAGTTTAAGAGAACAACGAGCCCCATTGTTAATCCGTTAAAGGAAATTATTTGTAAATTTCGACAAGTAGAACAATGATTGGAACACGTAGACGGTTGAAATCTTTGTATATATTGCTTCCATATAGTCTAAGAAACATGTACGCAAAGCATCCAAACAGTACCTTTCGCCAATTTTTTGTTCTTCAAGTTTAAGTGAACAATGAGCCCCAATGGTTAATCCTTTATAGGAAATTATTTGTAACTTTCGACAAGTAGAACAATGAATGGAACAGGTAGACGGTTGAAATCTTTGTATATATTGCTTCTATATAGTCTAAGAAACATATATGCAAAGAATCGAAACAGTACAATTCGCCAATTTTTTGTTCTTCAAGTTTAAGTGAACTACGAGCCCCATTGTTAATACTTTAACGGAAATTATTTGTAACATTCGACAAGTAGATCAATGAATGGAACTGGTAGACGGTTGAAATCTATTTATATATTGCTTCTATATAGTCTAAGAAACATATATGCAAAGCATCCAAACAGTACCAGTCGCCAATTTTTTGTTCTTCAATTTTAAGTGAACAACGAGGCCCATTGATAATCATGAAACGGAAATTATTTGTAACTTTCGACAAGAAGAACAATGAATAGAACAGGTAGACGGTTGAAATCTTTGTATATGTTGCTTCTATATAGTCTAAGAAACCTATATGCAAAGCATCTAAACAGTACAATTCGCCAATTTATTGTTCTTCAAGTTTAAGTGAACTACGAGCCCCATTGTTAATCCTCTAAAGGAAATTATTTGTAAATTTCGACAAGTAGAACAAAGAATGGAACAGGTAGACGGTTGAAATCATAGTATATATTGCTTCTATATAGTCTAAGAAACACATATGCAAAGCATCCAAACAGTACAATTCGCCAATTTTTTGTTCTTCAAGTTTAAGTGAACAATGAGCCCCAATGGTTAATCCTTTATCGGAAATTATTTGTAACTTTCGGCAAGTAGAACAATGAATAGAACAGGTAGACGGTTGAAATCTTTGTATATATTGCTTCTATATAGTCTAAGAAACATACATGCAAAGCATCCAAACAGTACAATTCGCCAATTTATTGTTCTTCAAGTTTAAGTGAACTACGAGCCCCATTGTTAATCCTTTAAAGGAAATTATTTGTAAATTTCAACAAGTAGAACAATGAATGGAACAGGTAGACTGTTGAAATCATTGTATATATTGCTTCTGTATAGTCTAAGAAACATATATGCAAAGAATCCAAACAGTACAATTCGCCAATTATTTGATCTTCAAGTTTAAGTGATCTACGAGCCCCATTGTTAATACTTTAACGGAAATTATTTGTAACTTGCGACAAGTAGAACAATGAATGGAACAGGTAGCCGGTTGAAATCAATGTATATATTGCTTCTATATAGTCTAAGAAACATATATGCAAAGCATCCAAACAGTACCATTCGCCAATTTTTTGTTCTTCAAGTTTAAGTGAACAACGAGCCCCAATGGTTAATCCTTTATCGGAAATTATTTGTAACTTTCGACAAGTAGAACAATGAATGGAACAGGTAGACGGTTGAAATCTTTGTATATATTGCTTCTATATAGTCTAAGAAACATACATGCAAAGCATCCAAACAGTTCAATTCGCCAATTTATTGTTCTTCAAGTTTAAGTGAACTACGAGCCCCATTGTTAATCCTTTAAAGGAAATTATTTGTAAATTTCGACAAGTAGAACAATGAATGGAACAGGTAGACTGTTGAAATCATTGTATATATTGCTTCCATATAGTCCAAGAAATATATATGCAAAGCATCCAAACAGTACCTTTCGCTAATTTTTTGTTCTTAAGTTTAAGTGAACTATGAGCCCCATTGTTAATCCTTTAACGGAAATTATTTGTAACTTTCGACAAGTAGAAGAATGAATGGAACAGGTAGACGGTTGAAATCTTTGTATATATTGCTTCTATATAGTCTAAGAAACATATATGCAAAGCATCCAAACAGTACCATTCGCCAATTTTTTGTTCTTCAAGTTTAAGTGAACTACGAGCCCCATTGTTAATCCTTTAACGGAAATTAATTGTAATTTTCTACAAGTAGAACAATGAATGGAACAGGTAGACGGTTGAAATCTTAGTATATGATGCTTCTATGTAGTCTAAGAAACATATATGCAAAGCATCCAAACAGTACAATTCGCCAATTTTTTGTACTTCAAGTTTAAGTGAACTACGATTCCCATTGTTAATCCTTTAACAGAAATTATTTGTAACTTTCGACAAGTAGAACAATGAATGGAACAGGTAGACGGTTGAAATCATTGTATATATTGCTTCTATATAGTCTAAGAAACATATATGCAAAGCATCCAAACAGTACAATTCGCCAATTTTTTGTTCTTCAAGTATAAGTGAACAATGAGACCCAATGGTTAATCCATTATCGGAAATTATTTGTAACTTTCGACAAGTAGAACAATGAATGGAACAGGTAGACGGTTGAAATCTTTGTATATATTGCTTCTATATAGTCTAAGAAACATATATGCAAAGCATCCAAACAGTACAATTCGCCAATTTATTGTTCTTCAAGTTTAAGTGAACAACGAGCCCCATTGTTAATCCTTTAAATGAAATTTTTTGTAAATTTCGACAAGTAGAACAATGAATGGAACAGGTAGACTGTTGAAATCATTGTATATATTGCTTCCATATAGTCCAAGAAATATATATGCAAAGCATCCAAACAGTACCATTCGCTAATTTTTTGTTCTTAAGTTTAAGTGAAATATGAGCCCCATTGTTAATCCTTTAACGGAAATTATTTGTAACTTTCGACAAGTAGAAGAATGAATGGAACAGGTAGACGGTTGAAATCTTTGTATATATTGCTTCTATATAGTCTAAGAAACATATATGCAAAGCATCCAAACAGTACAATTCGCCAATTTATTGATCTTCAAGTTTAAGTGAACTACGAGCCCCATTGTTAATCCTTTAACGGAAATTAATTGTAATTTTCTACAAGTAGAACAATGAATGGAACAGGTAGACGGTTGAAATCTTTGTATATGATGCTTCTATGTAGTCTAAGAAACATATATGCAAAGCATCCAAACAGTACAATTCGCCAATTTATTGATCTTCAAGTTTAAGTGAACTACGAGCCCCATTGTTAATCCTTTAACGGAAATTAATTGTAATTTTCTACAAGTAGAACAATGAATGGAACAGGTAGACGGTTGAAATCATTGTATATATTGCTTCTATATAGTCTAAGAAACATATATGCAAAGCATCCAAACAGTACAATTCGCCAATTTTTTGTTCTTCAAGTATAAGTGAACAATGAGACTCAACGGTTAATCCATTATCGGAAATTATTTGTTACTTTCGCCAAGTAGAACAATGAATGGAACAGGTAGATGGTTGAAATCTTTGTATATATTGCTTCTATATAGTCTAAGAAACATATATGCAAAGCATCCAAACAGTACAATTCGCCAATTTATTGTTCTTCAAGTTTAAGTGAACAACGAGACCCATTGTTAATCCTTTAAATGGAAATTATTTGTAACTTTCTACAAGTAGAACAATGAATGGAGCAGGAAGACGGTTGAAATCATTGTATATATTGCTTCTATATAGTCTAAGAAACATATATGCAAAGAATCCAAACAATACAATTCGCCAATTTTTTTTACTTCAAGTTTAAGTGAACTACGATTCCCATTGTTAATCCTTTAACAGAAATTATTTGTAACTTTCGACAAGTAGAACAATGAATGGAACAGGTAGACGGTTGAAATCAATGTATATATTGCTTCTATATAGTCTAAGAAACATATATGCAAAGCATCTAAACAGTACAATTCGCCAATTTTTTGTTCTTCAAGTTTTAGTGAACAATGAGCCCCAATGGTTAATCCTTTATCGGAAATTATTTGTAATTTTCGACAAGTAGAACAATGAATGGAACAAGTAGACGGTTGAAATCATTGTATATATTGCTTCCATATAGTCTAAGAAACATGTACGCAAAGCATCCAAACATTACCATGAGCCAATTTTTTGTTCTTCAAGTTTAAGTGAACTATGAGCCCCATTGTTAATCCTTTAACGGAAATTATTTGTAACTTTCGACAAGTAGAACAATGAATGGAACAGGTAGACGGTTGAAATCATTGTATATATTGCTTCTATATAGTCTAAGAAACATATATGCAAAGCATCCAAACAGTACCATTCGCCAATTTTTTGTTCTTCAAGTTTAAGTGAACAACGAGCCCCATTGATAATCATGAAGTGGTAATTATTTGTAACTTTCTACAAGTAGAACAATGAATAGTACAGGTAGACGAGTGAAATCCTTCTATATATTGCTTCTGTATAGTCTAGGAAACATATATGCAAAGCATCCAAACAGTACAATTCGCCAATTTTTTGTACTTCAAGTTTAAGTGAACTACGATTCCCATTGTTAATCCATTAACAGAAATTATTTGTAACTTTCGACAAGTAGAACAATGAATAGTACAGGTAGACGGGTGAAATCTTTCTATATATTGCTTCTATATAGTCTAAGAAACATATATGCAAAGAATCCAAACAGTACAATTCGCCAATTTATTGATCTTCAAGTTTAAGTGAACTACGAGCCCCATTGTTAATCCTTTAACGGAAATTAATTGTAATTTTCTACAAGTAGAACAATGAATGGAACAGGTAGACGGTTGAAATCTTTGTATAAGATTCTTCTATGTAGTCTAAGAAACATATATGCAAAGCATCCAAACAGTACAATTCGCCAATTTATTGATCTTCAAGTTTAAGTGAACTACGAGCCCCATTGTTAATCCTTTAACGGAAATTAATTGTAATTTTCTACAAGTAGAACAATGAATGCAACAGGTAGACGGTGGAAATCAATGTATATATTGCTTCTATATAGTCAAAGAAACATATATGCAGAGCATCCAAACAATACAATTCGCCAATTTTTTGTACTTCAAGTTTAAGTGAACTACGATGCCCATTATTAATCCTTTAACAGAAATTATTTGTAACTTTCGACAAGTAGAACAATGAATGGAACAGGTAGACGGTTGAAATCAATGTATATATTGCTTCTATATAGTCTAAGATACATATATGCAAAGCATCTAAACAGTACAATTCGCCAATTTTTTGTTCTTCAAGTTTTAGTGAACAATGAGCCTCAATGGTTAATCCTTTATCGGAAATTATTTGTAATTTTCGACAAGTAGAACAATGAATGGAACAAGTAGACGGTTGAAATCATTGTATATATTGCTTCTATATAGTCTAAGAAACATATATGCAAAGCATCCAAACAGTACTATTCGCCAATTTTTTGTTCTTCAAGTTTAAGTGAACAACGAGCCCCATTGATAATCATGAAGTGGAAATTATTTGTAACTTTCTACAAGTAGAACAATGAATAGTACAGGTAGACGAGTGAAATCCTTCTATATATTGCTTCTGTATAGTCTAAGAAACATATATGCAAAGCATCCAAACAGTACAATTCGCCAATTTTTTGTACTTCAAGTTTAAGTGAACTACGATTCCCATTGTTAATCCTTTAACAGAAATTATTTGTAACTTTCGACAAGTAGAACAATGAATGGAACAGGTAGACGGTTGAAATCATTGTATATATTGCTTCTATATAGTCTAAGAAACATATATGCAAAGCATCCAAACAGTACAATTCGCCAATTTTTTGTTCTTCAAGTATAAGTGAACAATGAGACCCAATGGTTAATCCATTATCGGAAATTATTTGTAACTTTCGACAAGTAGAGCAATGAATGGAACAGGTAGACGGTTGAAATCTTTGTATATATTGCTTCTATATAGTCTAAGAAACATATATGCAAAGCATCCAAACAGTACAATTCGCCAATTTATTGTTCTTCAAGTTTAAGTGAACAACGAGCCCCATTGTTAATCCTTTAAATGAAATTATTTGTAAATTTCGACAAGTAGAACAATGAATGGAACAGGTAGACTGTTGAAATCATTGTATATATTGCTTCCATATAGTCCAAGAAATATATATGCAAAGCATCCAAACAGTACCATTCGCTAATTTTTTGTTCTTAAGTTTAAGTGAAATATGAGCCCCATTGTTAATCCTTTAACGGAAATTATTTGTAACTTTCGACAAGTAGAAGAATGAATGGAACAGGTAGACGGTTGAAATCTTTGTATATATTGCTTCTATATAGTCTAAGAAACATATATGCAAAGCATCCAAACAGTACCATTCGCCAATTTTTTGTTCTTCAAGTTTAAGTGAACTACAAGCCCCATTGTTAATCCTTTAACGGAAATTAATTGTAATTTTCTACAAGTAGAACAATGAATGGAACAGGTAGACGGTTGAAATCTTAGTATATGATGCTTCTATGTAGTCTAAGAAACATATATGCAAAGCATCCAAACAGTACAATTCGCCAATTTTTTGTACTTCAAGTTTAAGTGAACTACGATTCCCATTGTTAATCCTTTAACAGAAATTATTTGTAACTTTCGACAAGTAGAACAATGAATAGTACAGGTAGACGGGTGAAATCTTTCTATATATTGCTTCTATATAGTCTAAGAAACATATATGCAAAGAATCCAAACAGTACAATTCGCCAATTTATTGATCTTCAAGTTTAAGTGAACTACGAGCCCCATTGTTAATCCTTTAACGGAAATTAATTGTAATTTTCTACAAGTAGAACAATGAATGGAACAGGTAGACGGTTGAAATCTTTGTATATGATGCTTCTATGTAGTCTAAGAAACATATATGCAAAGCATCCAAACAGTACAATTCGCCAATTTTTTGTTCTTCAAGTTTAAGAGAACTACGAGCCCCATTGTTAATACTTTAACGGAAATTATTTGTAACTTTCGACAAGTAGAACAATGAATGGAACAGGTAGACGGTTGAAATCATTGTATATATTGCTTCTATATAGTCTAAGAAACATATATGCAAAGCATCCAAACAGTACAATTCGCCAATTTTTTGTTCTTCAAGTATAAGTGAACAATGAGACTCAATGGTTAATCCATTATCGGAAATTATTTGTTACTTTCGACAAGTAGAACAATGAATGGAACAGGTAGATGGTTGAAATCTTTGTATATATTGCTTCTATATAGTCTAAGAAACATATATGCAAAGCATCCAAACAGTACAATTCGCCAATTTATTGTTCTTCAAGTTTAAGTGAACAACGAGACCCAATGTTAATCCTTTAAATGGAAATTATTTGTAACTTTCTACAAGTAGAACAATGAATGGAGCAGGAAGACGGTTGAAATCATTGTATATATTGCTTCTATATAGTCTAAGAAACATATATGCAAAGAATCCAAACAATACAATTCGCCAATTTTTTCTACTTCAAGTTTAAGTGAACTACGATTCCCATTGTTAATCCTTTAACAGAAATTATTTGTAACTTTCGACAAGTAGAACAATGAATGGAACAGGTAGACGGTTGAAATCAATGTATATATTGCTTCTATATAGTCTAAGAAACATATATGCAAAGCATCTAAAAAGTACAATTCGCCAATTTTTTGTTCTTCAAGTTTTAGTGAACAATGAGCCCCAATGGTTAATCCTTTATCGGAAATTATTTGTAATTTTCGACAAGTAGAACAATGAATGGAACAAGTAGACGGTTGAAATCATTGTATATATTGCTTCCATATAGTCTAAGAAACATGTACGCAAAGCATCCAAACATTACCATGAGCCAATTTTTTGTTCTTCAAGTTTAAGTGAACTATGAGCCCCATTGTTAATCCTTTAACGGAAATTATTTGTAACTTTCGACAAGTAGAACAATGAATGGAACAGGTAGACGGTTGAAATCTTTGTATATATTGCTTCTATATAGTCTAAGAAACATATATGCAAAGCATCCAAACAGTACCATTCGCCAATTTTTTGTTCTTCAAGTTTAAGTGAACAACGAGCCCCATTGATAATCATGAAGTGGTAATTATTTGTAACTTTCTACAAGTAGAACAATGAATAGTACAGGTAGACGAGTGAAATCCTTTTATATATTGCTTCTGTATAGTCTAGGAAACATATATGCAAAGCATCCAAACAGTACAATTCGCCAATTTTTTGTACTTCAAGTTTAAGTGAACTACGATTCCCATTGTTAATCCTTTAACAGAAATTATTTGTAACTTTCGACAAGTAGAACAATGAATGGAACAGGTAGACGGTTGAAATCTTTGTATATATTGCTTCTATATAGTCTAAGAAACATATATGCAAAGCATCCAAACAGTACCATTCGCCAATTTTTTGTTCTTCAAGTTTAAGTGAACTACGATTCCCATTGTTAATCCTTTAACGGAAATTAATTGTAATTTTCTACAAGTAGAACAATGAATGGAACAGGTAGACGGTTGAAATCTTTGTATATGATGCTTCTATGTAGGCTAAGAAACATATATGCAAAGCATCCAAACAGTACCATTCGCCAATTTTTTGTTCTTCAAGTTTAAGTGAACAACGAGCCCCATTGATAATCATGAAGTGGTAATTATTTGTAACTTTCTACAAGTAGAACAATGAATAGTACAGGTAGACGAGTGAAATCCTTCTATATATTGCTTCTGTATAGTCTAAGAAACATATATGCAAAGCATCCAAACAGTACAATTCGCCAATTTTTTGTACTTCAAGTTTAAGTGAACTACGATTCCCATTGTTAATCCTTTAACAGAAATTATTTGTAACTTTCGACAAGTAGAACAATGAATGGAACAGGTAGACGGTTGAAATCATTATATATATTGATTCTATATAGTCTAAGAAACATATATGCAAAGCATCCAAACAGTACAATTCGCCAATTTTTTGTTCTTCAAGTATAAGTGAACAATGAGACCCAATGGTTAATCCATTATCGGAAATTATTTGTAACTTTCGACAAGTAGAACAATGAATGGAACAGGTAGACGGTTGAAATCTTTGTATATATTGCTTCTATATAATCTAAGAAACATATATGCAAAGCATCCAAACAGTACAATTCGCCAATTTATTGTTCTTCAAGTTTAAGTGAACAACGAGCCCAATTGTTAATCCTTTAAATGAAATTATTTGTAAATTTCGACAAGTAGAACAATGAATGGAACAGGTAGACTGTTGAAATGATTGTATATATTGCTTCCATATAGTCCAAGAAATATATATGCAAAGCATCCAAACAGTACCATTCGCTAATTTTTTGTTCTTAAGTTTAAGTGAACTATGAGCCCCATTGTTAATCCTTTAACGGAAATTATTTGTAACTTTCGACAAGTAGAACAATGAATGCAACAGGTAGACGGTGGAAATCAATGTATATATTGCTTCTATATAGTCAAAGAAACATATATGCAAAGCATCGAAACAGTACAATTCGCCAATTTTTTGTTCTTCAAGTTTAAGAGAACTACGAGCCCCATTGTTAATACTTTAACGGAAATTATTTGTAACTTTCGACAAGTAGAACAATGAATGGAACAGGTAGACGGTTGAAATCTTTGTATATGATGCTTCTATGTAGGCTAAGAAACATATATGCAAAGCATCCAAACAGTACCATTCGCCAATTTTTTGTTCTTCAAGTTTAAGTGAACAACTTGCCCCATTGATAATCATGAAGTGGTAATTATTTGTAACTTTCTACAAGTAGAACAATGAATAGTACAGGTAGACGAGTGAAATCCTTCTATATATTGCTTCTGTATAGTCTAAGAAACATATATGCAAAGCATCCAAACAGTACAATTCGCCAATTTTTTGTACTTCAAGTTTAAGTGAACTACGATTCCCATTGTTAATCCTTTAACAGAAATTATTTGTAACTTTCGACAAGTAGAACAATGAATGGAACAGATAGACGGTTGAAATCATTGTATATATTGATTCTAGATAGTCTAAGAAACATATATGCAAAGCATCCAAACAGTACAATTCGCCAATTTTTTGTACTTCAAGTATAAGTGAACAATGAGACCCAATGGTTAATCCATTATCGGAAATTATTTGTAACTTTCGACAAGTAGAAGAATGAATGGAACAGGTAGACGGTTGAAATCTTTGTATATATTGCTTCTATATAGTCTAAGAAACATATATGCAAAGCATCCAAACAGTACAATTCGCCAATTTATTGTTCTTCAAGTTTAAGTGAACAACGAGCCCCATTGTTAATCCATTAAATGAAATTATTTGTAAATTTCGACAAGTAGAACAATGAATGGAACAGGTAGACTGTTGAAATGATTGTATATATTGCTTCCATATAGTCCAAGAAATATATATGCAAAGCATCCAAACAGTACCATTCGCTAATTTTTTGTTCTTAAGTTTAAGTGAACTATGAGCCCCATTGTTAATCCTTTAACGGAAATTATTTGTAACTTTCGACAAGTAGAACAATGAATGCAACAGGTAGACGGTGGAAATCAATGTATATATTGCTTCTATATAGTCAAAGAAACATATATGCAAAGCATCCAAACAGTACAATTCGCCAATTTATTGTTCTTCAAGTTTAAGTGAACAACGAGCCCCATTGTTAATCCATTAAATGAAATTATTTGTAAATTTCGACAAGTAGAACAATGAATGGAACAGGTAGACTGTTGAAATCATTGTATATATTGCTTCCATATAGTCCAAGAAATATATATGCAAAGCATCCAAACAGTACCATTCACTAATTTTTTGTTCTTAAGTTTAAGTGAACTACGAGCCCCATTGTTAATCCTTTAACGGAAATTAATTGTAATTTTCTACAAGTAGAACAATGAATGGAACAGGTAGACGGTTGAAATCTTAGTATATGATGCTTCTATGTAGTCTAAGAAACATAAATGCAAAGCATCCAAACAGTACAATTCGCCGATTTATTGATCTTCAAGTTTAAGTGAACTACGAGCCCCATTGTTAATCCTTTAACGGAAATTAATTGTAATTTTCTACAAGTAGAACAATGAATGCAACAGGTAGACGGTTGAAATCATTGTATATATTGCTTCTATCTAGTCTAAGAAACATATATGCAAAGCATCCACCAGTACAATTCGCCAATTTTTTGTTCTTCAAGTATAAGTGAACAATGAGACCCGATGGTTAATCCATTATCGGAAATTATTTGTAACTTTCGACAAGTAGAACAATGAATGGAACAGGTAGACGGTTGAAATCTTTGTATATATTGCTTCTATATAGTCTAAGAAACATATATGCAAAGCATCCAAACAGTACAATTCGCCAATTTATTGTTCTTCAAGTTTAAGTGAACAACGAGCCCCATTGATAATCATGAAGTGGAAATTATTTGTAACTTTCTACAAGTAGAACAATGAATAGTACAGGTAGACGAGTGAAATCCTTCTATATATTGCTTCTGTATAGTCTAAGAAACATATATGCAAAGCATCCAAACAGTACAATTCGCCAATTTTTTGTACTTCAAGTTTAAGTGAACTACGATTCCCATTGTTAATCCTTTAACAGAAATTATTTGTAACTTTCGACAAGTAGAACAATGAATGGAACAGGTAGACGGTTGAAATCATTGTATATATTGCTTCTATCTAGTCTAAGAAACATATATGCAAAGCATCCAAACAGTACAATTCGCCAATTTTTTGTTCTTCAAGTATAAGTGAACAATGAGACCCGATGGTTAATCCATTATCGGAAATTATTTGTAACTTTCGACAAGTAGAACAATGAATGGAACAGGTAGACGGTTGAAATCTTTGTATATATTGCTTCTATATAGTCTAAGAAACATATATGCAAAGCATCCAAACAGTACAATTCGCCAATTTATTGTTCTTCAAGTTTAAGTGAACAACGAGCCCCATTGTTAATCCTTTAAATGAAATTATTTGTAAATTTCGACAAGTAGAACAATGAATGGAACAGGTAGACTGTTGAAATCATTGTATATATTGCTTCCATATAGTCCAAGAAATATATATGCAAAGCATCCAAACAGTACCATTCGCTAATTTTTTGTTCTTAAGTTTAAGTGAAATATGAGCCCCATTGTTAATCCTTTAACGGAAATTATTTGTAACTTTCGACAAGTAGAAGAATGAATGGAACAGGTAGACGGTTGAAATCTTTGTATATATTGCTTCTATATAGTCTAAGAAACATATATGCAAAGCATCCAAACAGTACCATTCGCCAATTTTTTGTTCTTCAAGTTTAAGTGAACTACGAGCCCCATTGTTAATCCTTTAACGGAAATTAATTGTAATTTTCTACAAGTAGAACAATGAATGGAACAGGTAGACGGTTGAAATCTTAGTATATGATGCTTCTATGTAGTCTAAGAAACATATATGCAAAGCATCCAAACAGTACAATTCGCCAATTTTTTGTACTTCAAGTTTAAGTGAACTACGATTCCCATTGTTAATCCTTTAACAGAAATTATTTGTAACTTTCGACAAGTAGAACAATGAATTGTACAGGTAGACGGGTGAAATCTTTCTATATATTGCTTCTATATAGTCTAAGAAACATATATGCAAAGAATCCAAACAGTACAATTCGCCAATTTATTGATCTTCAAGTTTAAGTGAACTACGAGCCCCATTGTTAATCTTTTAACGGAAATTAATTGTAATTTTCTACAAGTAGAACAATGAATGGAACAGGTAGACGGTTGAAATCTTTGTATATGATGCTTCTATGTAGTCTAAGAAACATATATGCAAAGCATCCAAACAGTACAATTCGCCAATTTATTGATCTTCAAGTTTAAGTGAACTACGAGCCCCATTGTTAATCCTTTAACGGAAATTAATTGTAATTTTCTACAAGTAGAACAATGAATGCAACAGGTAGACGGTGGAAATCAATGTATATATTGCTTCTATATAGTCAAAGAAACATATATGCAAAGCATCGAAACAGTACAATTCGCCAATTTTTTGTTCTTCAAGTTTAAGAGAACTACAAGCCCCATTGTTAATACTTTAACGGAAATTATTTGTAACTTTCGACAAGTAGAACAATGAATGGAACAGGTAGACGGTTGAAATCATTGTATATATTGCTTCTATATAGTCTAAGAAACATATATGCAAAGCATCCAAACAGTACAATTCGCCAATTTTTTGTTCTTCAAGTATAAGTGAACAATGAGACTCAATGGTTAATCCATTATCGGAAATTATTTGTTACTTTCGACAAGTAGAACAATGAATGGAACAGGTAGATGGTTGAAATCTTTGTATATATTGCTTCTATATAGTCTAAGAAACATATATGCAAAGCATCCAAACAGTACAATTCGCCAATTTATTGTTCTTCAAGTTTAAGTGAACAACGAGACCCATTGTTAATCCTTTAAATGGAAATTATTTGTAACTTTCGACAAGTAGAACAATGAATGGAACAGGTAGACGGTTGAAATCAATGTATATATTGCTTCTATATAGTCTAAGAAACATATATGCAAAGCATCTAAACAGTACAATTCGCCAATTTTTTGTTCTTCAAGTTTTAGTGAACAATGAGCCCCAATGGTTAATCCTTTATCGGAAATTATTTGTAATTTTCGACAAGTAGAACAATGAATGGAACAAGTAGACGGTTGAAATCATTGTATATATTGCTTCCATATAGTCTAAGAAACATGTACGCAAAGCATCCAAACATTACCATGAGCCAATTTTTTGTTCTTCAAGTTTAAGTGAACTATGAGCCCCATTGTTAATCCTTTAACGGAAATTAATTGTAATTTTCTACAAGTAGAACAATGAATGGAACAGGTAGACGGTTGAAATCTTTGTATATGATGCTTCTATGTAGTCTAAGAAACATAAATGCAAAGCATCCAAACAGTACAATTCGCCAATTTATTGATCTTCAAGTTTAAGTGAACTACGAGCCCCATTGTTAATCCTTTAACGGAAATTAATTGTAATTTTCTACAAGTAGAACAATGAATGCAACAGGTAGACGGTGGAAATCAATGTATATATTTCTTCTATATAGTCAAAGAAACATATATGCAGAGCATCCAAACAATACAATTCTCCAATTTTTTGTACTTCAAGTTTAAGTGAACTACGATGCCCATTATTAATCCTTTAACAGAAATTATTTGTAACTTTCGACAAGTAGAACAATGAATGGAACAGGTAGACGGTTGAAATCAATGTATATATTGCTTCTATATAGTCTAAGATACATATATGCAAAGCATCTAAACAGTACAATTCGCCAATTTTTTGTTCTTCAAGTTTTAGTGAACAATGAGCCCCAATGGTTAATCCTTTATCGGAAATTATTTGTAATTTTCGACAAGTAGAACAATGAATGGAACAAGTAGACGGTTGAAATCATTGTATATATTGCTTCTATATAGTCTAAGAAACATATATGCAAAGCATCCAAACAGTACCATTCGCCAATTTTTTGTTCTTCAAGTTTAAGTAAACAACGAGCCCCATTGATAATCATGAAGTGGAAATTATTTGTAACTTTCTACAAGTAGAACAATGAATAGTACAGGTAGACGAGTGAATTCCTTCTATATATTGCTTCTGTATAGTCTAAGAAACATATATGCAAAGCATCCAAACAGTACAATTCGCCAATTTTTTGTACTTCAAGTTTAAGTGAACTACGATTCCCATTGTTAATCCTTTAACAGAAATTATTTGTAACTTTCGACAAGTAGAACAATGAATGGAACAGGTAGACGGTTGAAATCATTGTATATATTGCTTCTATATAGTCTAAGAAACATATATGCAAAGCATCCAAACAGTACAATTCGCCAATTTTTTGTTCTTCAAGTATAAGTGAACAATGAGACCCAATGGTTAATCCATTATCGGAAATTATTTGTAATTTTCGACAAGTAGAACAATGAATAGTACAGGTAGACGGGTGAAATCTTTCTATATATTGCTTCTATATAGTCTAAGAAACATATATGCAAAGAATCCAAACAGTACAATTCGCCAATTTATTGATCTTCAAGTTTAAGTGAACTACGAGCCCCATTGTTAATCCTTTAACGGAAATTAATTGTAATTTTCTACAAGTAGAACAATGAATGGAACAGGTAGACGGTTGAAATCTTTGTATATGATGCTTCTATGTAGTCTAAGAAACATATATGCAAAGCATCCAAACAGTACAATTCGCCAATTTATTGATCTTCAAGTTTAAGTGAACTACGAGCCCCATTGTTAATCCTTTAACGGAAATTAATTGTAATTTTCTACAAGTAGAACAATGAATGCAACAGGTAGACGGTGGAAATCAATGTATATATTGCTTCTATATAGTCAAAGAAACATATATGCAGAGCATCCAAACAATACAATTCGCCAATTTTTTGTACTTCAAGTTTAAGTGAACTACGATGCCCATTATTAATCCTTTAACAGAAATTATTTGTAACTTTCGACAAGTAGAACAATGAATGGAACAGGTAGACGGTTGAAATCAATGTATATATTGCTTCTATATAGTCTAAGATACATATATGCAAAGCATCTAAACAGTACAATTCGCCAATTTTTTGTTCTTCAAGTTTTAGTGAACAATGAGCCCCAATGGTTAATCCTTTATCGGAAATTATTTGTAATTTTCGACAAGTAGAACAATGAATGGAACAAGTAGACG
>CAXDIW010000395.1:17500-42161 GCA_963989415.1 Cerceris ruficornis | reverse complement strand
GTTCGCACCAAGGTCTCTCTTATAGTACCCAGGGCGCCAGCATGAGCGTCGGCGCCGGCACGGCCGACCGCCGGCCGCCCGCCTAGGTAAAATCCCCCGGTACTTTCGGACTGTTGGGACTTTGACGCTCGAGCGAAGGCTAGTTCACAAGAGTAAAGTATGCTTAATTATTCGAAATTCGAGATTTTTTTTTTACAGATACTCGCGGAAGGGCTAATTAATAAATAATGCCAGGAAAAAATTTAATTTTTTTTAAAAATTTAAATTTTACGGCGAGTTGAAGTTAGGCTCAAAACTCAAAAAAATTATTTTTGGAAAACAAAATATAGATTCTCGTATAAGATCAAAATACCAACAACTTTTTATAAGGGGTGTTTTTAATTTTACATTGTAGATTAGAAAATATTTAACAATAATTAGAGCGATAAAAATTTTTTTTAATCGCAGAAATTTTTCAAAACCACCAATCGACGGGGACGGGTATTTGAAGCAATTAATGTTATACACGTATACAAGCAAAACAAAATATTTATAAAGTTATTGTAGAATAACCGTTGCGTATGAAAATTTTTCTAAGTCCTAGCGGCGTAGACCTTTACAAGAGTGTGGAGCCTCAACGGTGCGACTTAGAGGAAAAAGTGTATCTTTCTTTTTTACGCAGAATCGAAAAAGAAACAACATTGCACTGGGCGAAAAATTTCGTTAATAGGCCAATTTTGCGACTTATTGTTGATTAACCGATTTCGTAAGGACGAGCGGCAGTGGTATTCCCGCCAAGACAGTAGAGCGGCAGCGGTGCGACCTAGAGGAAAAAGTTTTAATACTTTCTGGCGCGGAATCGAAAGAGAAACAATATTGCCCGGGGCGAAAATTTTTGTTAATAAACAAATTTTTGCCAACTTATTGTTAATTAACCGATTTCCTAATTTCGGCGGGCGATCGAAGTGTCGTATTCTTGTAGAGCATCGCAAGCCATGAAACTTTCGTCCCAAACGTTTTCCTCTACAACGCTTTCCTATACCGATAAAATCGAGAGAAAAAATCGTAAAGTATGAAAATTTTTCTAAGTCCTAGCGGCGTAGACCTTTACAAGAGTGTGGAGCCTCAACGGTGCGACTTAGAGGAAAAAGTGTATCTTTCTTTTTTACGCAGAATCGAAAAAGAAACAACATTGCACTGGGCGAAAAATTTCGTTAATAGGCCAATTTTGCGACTTATTGTTGATTAACCGATTTCGTAAGGACGAGCGGCAGTGGTATTCCCGCCAAGACAGTAGAGCGGCAGCGGTGCGACCTAGAGGAAAATGTTTTAATACTTTCTGGTGCAGAATGGAAAGAGAAACAATATTGCCCGGGGCGAAAATTTTTGTTAATAAACAAATTTTTGCAACTTATTGTTAATTAAGCGATTTCCTAATTTCGGCGGGCGATCGAAGTGTCGTATTCTTGTAGAGCATCGCAAGCCATGAAACTTTCGTCCCAAACGTTTTCCTCTACAACGCTTTCCTATACCGATAAAATCGAGAGAAAAAATCGTAAAGTATGAAAATTTTTCTAAGTCCTAGCGGCGTAGACCTTTACAAGAGTGTGGAGCCTCAACGGTGCGACTTAGAGGAAAAAGTGTATCTTTCTTTTTTACGCAGAATCGAAAAAGAAACAACATTGCACTGGGCGAAAAATTTCGTTAATAGGCCAATTTTGCGACTTATTGTTGATTAACCGATTTCGTAAGGACGAGCGGCAGTGGTATTCCCGCCAAGACAGTAGAGCGGCAGCGGTGCGACCTAGAGGAAAATGTTTTAATACTTTCTGGTGCAGAATGGAAAGAGAAACAATATTGCCCGGGTGCGAAAATTTTTGTTAATAAACAAATTTTTGCAACTTATTGTTAATTAAGCGATTTCCTAATTTCGGCGGGCGATCGAAGTGTCGTATTCTTGTAGAGCATCGCAAGCCATGAAACTTTCGTCCCAAACGTTTTCCTCTACAACGCTTTCCTATACCGATAAAATCGAGAGAAAAAATCGTAAAGTATGAAAATTTTTCTAAGTCCTAGCGGCGTAGACCTTTACAAGAGTGTGGAGCCTCAACGGTGCGACTTAGAGGAAAAAGTGTATCTTTCTTTTTACGCAGAATCGAAAAAGAAACAACATTGCACTGGGCGAAAAATTTCGTTAATAGGCCAATTTTGCGACTTATTGTTGATTAACCGATTTCGTAAGGACGGGCGGCAGTGGTGTTTCCGCCAAGACAGTAGAGCGGCAGCGGTGCGACCTAGAGGAAAATGTTTTAATACTTTCTGGTGCAGAATGGAAAGAGAAACAATATTGCCCGGGGCGAAAATTTTTGTTAATAAACAAATTTTTGCAACTTATTGTTAATTAAGCGATTTCCTAATTTCGGCGGGCGATCGAAGTGTCGTATTCTTGTAGAGCATCGCAAGCCATGAAACTTTCGTCCCAAACGTTTTCCTCTACAACGCTTTCCTATACCGATAAAATCGAGAGAAAAAATCGTAAAGTATGAAAATTTTTCTAAGTCCTAGCGGCGTAGACCTTTACAAGAGTGTGGAGCCTCAACGGTGCGACTTAGAGGAAAAAGTGTATCTTTCTTTTTTACGCAGAATCGAAAAAGAAACAACATTGCACTGGGCGAAAAATTTCGTTAATAGGCCAATTTTGCGACTTATTGTTGATTAACCGATTTCGTAAGGACGAGCGGCAGTGGTATTCCCGCCAAGACAGTAGAGCGGCAGCGGTGCGACCTAGAGGAAAATGTTTTAATACTTTCTGGTGCAGAATGGAAAGAGAAACAATATTGCCCGGGGCGAAAATTTTTGTTAATAAACAAATTTTTGCAACTTATTGTTAATTAAGCGATTTCCTAATTTCGGCGGGCGATCGAAGTGTCGTATTCTTGTAGAGCATCGCAAGCCATGAAACTTTCGTCCCAAACGTTTTCCTCTACAACGCTTTCCTATACCGATAAAATCGAGAGAAAAAATCGTAAAGTATGAAAATTTTTCTAAGTCCTAGCGGCGTAGACCTTTACAAGAGTGTGGAGCCTCAACGGTGCGACTTAGAGGAAAAAGTGTATCTTTCTTTTTTACGCAGAATCGAAAAAGAAACAACATTGCACTGGGCGAAAAATTTCGTTAATAGGCCAATTTTGCGACTTATTGTTGATTAACCGATTTCGTAAGGACGGGCGGCAGTGGTGTTTCCGCCAAGACAGTAGAGCGGCAGCGGTGCGACCCTAGAGGAAAATGTTTTAATACTTTCTGGTGCAGAATGGAAAGAGAAACAATATTGCCCGGGGCGAAAATTTTTGTTAATAAACAAATTTTTGCAACTTATTGTTAATTAAGCGATTTCCTAATTTCGGCGGGCGATCGAAGTGTCGTATTCTTGTAGAGCATCGCAAGCCATGAAACTTTCGTCCCAAACGTTTTCCTCTACAACGCTTTCCTATACCGATAAAATCGAGAGAAAAAATCGTAAAGTATGAAAATTTTTCTAAGTCCTAGCGGCGTAGACCTTTACAAGAGTGTGGAGCCTCAACGGTGCGACTTAGAGGAAAAAGTGTATCTTTCTTTTTTACGCAGAATCGAAAAAGAAACAACATTGCACTGGGCGAAAAATTTCGTTAATAGGCCAATTTTGCGACTTATTGTTGATTAACCGATTTCGTAAGGACGAGCGGCAGTGGTATTCCCGCAAGACAGTAGAGCGGCAGCGGTGCGACCTAGAGGAAAATGTTTTAATACTTTCTGGTGCAGAATGGAAAGAGAAACAATATTGCCCGGGGCGAAAATTTTTGTTAATAAACAAATTTTTGCAACTTATTGTTAATTAAGCGATTTCCTAATTTCGGCGGGCGATCGAAGTGTCGTATTCTTGTAGAGCATCGCAAGCCATGAAACTTTCGTCCCAAACGTTTTCCTCTACAACGCTTTCCTATACCGATAAAATCGAGAGAAAAAATCGTAAAGTATGAAAATTTTTCTAAGTCCTAGCGGCGTAGACCTTTACAAGAGTGTGGAGCCTCAACGGTGCGACTTAGAGGAAAAAGTGTATCTTTCTTTTTTACGCAGAATCGAAAAAGAAACAACATTGCACTGGGCGAAAAATTTCGTTAATAGGCCAATTTTGCGACTTATTGTTGATTAACCGCTTTCGTAAGGACGGGCGGCAGTGGTGTTTCCGCCAAGACAGTAGAGCGGCAGCGGTGCGACCTAGAGGAAAAAGTTTTAATACTTTCTGGCGCGGAATCGAAAGAGAAACAATATTGCCCGGGGGCGAAAATTTTTGTTAATAAACAAATTTGTGCAACTTATTGTTAATTAACCGATTTCCTAATTTCGGCGGGGCGATCGAAATGTCGTATTCTTGTAGAGCATCGCAAACCATGAAACTTTCGTCCCAAACGTTTTCCTCTACAACGCTTTCCTATACCGATAAAATCGAGAGAAAAAAATCGTAAAGTATGAAAATTTTTCTAAGTCCTAGCGGCGTAGACCTTTACAAGAGTGTGGAGCCTCAACGGTGCGACTTAGAGGAAAAAGTGTATCTTTCTTTTTTACGCAGAATCGAAAAAGAAACAACATTGCACTGGGCGAAAAATTTCGTTAATAGGCCAATTTTGCGACTTATTGTTGATTAACCGCTTTCGTAAGGACGGGCGGCAGTGGTGTTTCCGCCAAGACAGTAGAGCGGCAGCGGTGCGACCTAGAGGAAAAAGTTTTAATACTTTCTGGCGCGGAATCGAAAGAGAAACAATATTGCCCGGGGCGAAAATTTTTGTTAATAAACAAATTTGTGCAACTTATTGTTAATTAACCGATTTCCTAATTTCGGCGGGCGATCGAAATGTCGTATTCTTGTAGAGCATCGCAAACCATGAAACTTTCGTCCCAAACGTTTTCCTCTACAACGCTTTCCTATACCGATAAAATCGAGAGAAAAAATCGTAAAGTATGAAAATTTTTCTAAGTCCTAGCGGCGTAGACCTTTACAAGAGTGTGGAGCCTCAACGGTGCGACTTAGAGGAAAAAGTGTATCTTTCTTTTTTACGCAGAATCGAAAAAGAAACAACATTGCACTGGGCGAAAAATTTCGTTAATAGGCCAATTTTGCGACTTATTGTTGATTAACCGATTTCGTAAGGACGAGCGGCAGTGGTATTCCCGCCAAGACAGTAGAGCGGCAGCGGTGCGACCTAGAGGAAAATGTTTTAATACTTTCTGGTGCAGAATGGAAAGAGAAACAATATTGCCCGGGGCGAAAATTTTTGTTAATAAACAAATTTTTGCAACTTATTGTTAATTAAGCGATTTCCTAATTTCGGCGGGCGCGATCGAAGTGTCGTATTCTTGTAGAGCATCGCAAGCCATGAAACTTTCGTCCCAAACGTTTTCCTCTACAACGCTTTCCTATACCGATAAAATCGAGAGAAAAAATCGTAAAGTATGAAAATTTTTCTAAGTCCTAGCGGCGTAGACCTTTACAAGAGTGTGGAGCCTCAACGGTGCGACTTAGAGGAAAAAGTGTATCTTTCTTTTTTACGCAGAGAATCGAAAAAGAAACAACATTGCACTGGGCGAAAAATTTCGTTAATAGGCCAATTTTGCGACTTATTGTTGATTAACCGATTTCGTAAGGACGGGCGGCAGTGGTGTTTCCGCCAAGACAGTAGAGCGGCAGCGGTGCGACCTAGAGGAAAATGTTTTAATACTTTCTGGTGCAGAATGGAAAGAGAAACAATATTGCCCGGGGCGAAAATTTTTGTTAATAAACAAATTTTTGCAACTTATTGTTAATTAAGCGATTTCCTAATTTCGGCGGGCGATCGAAGTGTCGTATTCTTGTAGAGCATCGCAAGCCATGAAACTTTCGTCCCAAACGTTTTCCTCTACAACGCTTTCCTATACCGATAAAATCGAGAGAAAAAATCGTAAAGTATGAAAATTTTTCTAAGTCCTAGCGGCGTAGACCTTTACAAGAGTGTGGAGCCTCAACGGTGCGACTTAGAGGAAAAAGTGTATCTTTCTTTTTTACGCAGAATCGAAAAAGAAACAACATTGCACTGGGCGAAAAATTTCGTTAATAGGCCAATTTTGCGACTTATTGTTGATTAACCGATTTCGTAAGGACGAGCGGCAGTGGTATTCCCGCCAAGACAGTAGAGCGGCAGCGGTGCGACCTAGAGGAAAATGTTTTAATACTTTCTGGTGCAGAATGGAAAGAGAAACAATATTGCCCGGGGCGAAAATTTTTGTTAATAAACAAATTTTTGCAACTTATTGTTAATTAAGCGATTTCCTAATTTCGGCGGGCGATCGAAGTGTCGTATTCTTGTAGAGCATCGCAAGCCATGAAACTTTCGTCCCAAACGTTTTCCTCTACAACGCTTTCCTATACCGATAAAATCGAGAGAAAAAATCGTAAAGTATGAAAATTTTTCTAAGTCCTAGCGGCGTAGACCTTTACAAGAGTGTGGAGCCTCAACGGTGCGACTTAGAGGAAAAAGTGTATCTTTCTTTTTTACGCAGAATCGAAAAAGAAACAACATTGCACTGGGCGAAAAATTTCGTTAATAGGCCAATTTTGCGACTTATTGTTGATTAACCGATTTCGTAAGGACGGGCGGCAGTGGTGTTTCCGCCAAGACAGTAGAGCGGCAGCGGTGCGACCTAGAGGAAAATGTTTTAATACTTTCTGGTGCAGAATGGAAAGAGAAACAATATTGCCCGGGGCGAAAATTTTTGTTAATAAACAAATTTTTGCAACTTATTGTTAATTAAGCGATTTCCTAATTTCGGCGGGCGATCGAAGTGTCGTATTCTTGTAGAGCATCGCAAGCCATGAAACTTTCGTCCCAAACGTTTTCCTCTACAACGCTTTCCTATACCGATAAAATCGAGAGAAAAAATCGTAAAGTATGAAAATTTTTCTAAGTCCTAGCGGCGTAGACCTTTACAAGAGTGTGGAGCCTCAACGGTGCGACTTAGAGGAAAAAGTGTATCTTTCTTTTTTACGCAGAATCGAAAAAGAAACAACATTGCACTGGGCGAAAAATTTCGTTAATAGGCCAATTTTGCGACTTATTGTTGATTAACCGATTTCGTAAGGACGAGCGGCAGTGGTATTCCCGCCAAGACAGTAGAGCGGCAGCGGTGCGACCTAGAGGAAAATGTTTTAATACTTTCTGGTGCAGAATGGAAAGAGAAACAATATTGCCCGGGGCGAAAATTTTTGTTAATAAACAAATTTTTGCAACTTATTGTTAATTAAGCGATTTCCTAATTTCGGCGGGCGATCGAAGTGTCGTATTCTTGTAGAGCATCGCAAGCCATGAAACTTTCGTCCCAAACGTTTTCCTCTACAACGCTTTCCTATACCGATAAAATCGAGAGAAAAAATCGTAAAGTATGAAAATTTTTCTAAGTCCTAGCGGCGTAGACCTTTACAAGAGTGTGGAGCCTCAACGGTGCGACTTAGAGGAAAAAGTGTATCTTTCTTTTTTACGCAGAATCGAAAAAGAAACAACATTGCACTGGGCGAAAAATTTCGTTAATAGGCCAATTTTGCGACTTATTGTTGATTAACCGATTTCGTAAGGACGGGCGGCAGTGGTGTTTCCGCCAAGACAGTAGAGCGGCAGCGGTGCGACCTAGAGGAAAATGTTTTAATACTTTCTGGTGCAGAATGGAAAGAGAAACAATATTGCCCGGGGCGAAAATTTTTGTTAATAAACAAATTTTTGCAACTTATTGTTAATTAAGCGATTTCCTAATTTCGGCGGGCGATCGAAGTGTCGTATTCTTGTAGAGCATCGCAAGCCATGAAACTTTCGTCCCAAACGTTTTCCTCTACAACGCTTTCCTATACCGATAAAATCGAGAGAAAAAATCGTAAAGTATGAAAATTTTTCTAAGTCCTAGCGGCGTAGACCTTTACAAGAGTGTGGAGCCTCAACGGTGCGACTTAGAGGAAAAAGTGTATCTTTCTTTTTTACGCAGAATCGAAAAAGAAACAACATTGCACTGGGCGAAAAATTTCGTTAATAGGCCAATTTTGCGACTTATTGTTGATTAACCGATTTCGTAAGGACGAGCGGCAGTGGTATTCCCGCCAAGACAGTAGAGCGGCAGCGGTGCGACCTAGAGGAAAATGTTTTAATACTTTCTGGTGCAGAATGGAAAGAGAAACAATATTGCCCGGGGCGAAAATTTTTGTTAATAAACAAATTTTTGCAACTTATTGTTAATTAAGCGATTTCCTAATTTCGGCGGGCGATCGAAGTGTCGTATTCTTGTAGAGCATCGCAAGCCATGAAACTTTCGTCCCAAACGTTTTCCTCTACAACGCTTTCCTATACCGATAAAATCGAGAGAAAAAATCGTAAAGTATGAAAATTTTTCTAAGTCCTAGCGGCGTAGACCTTTACAAGAGTGTGGAGCCTCAACGGTGCGACTTAGAGGAAAAAGTGTATCTTTCTTTTTTACGCAGAATCGAAAAAGAAACAACATTGCACTGGGCGAAAAATTTCGTTAATAGGCCAATTTTGCGACTTATTGTTGATTAACCGATTTCGTAAGGACGGGCGGCAGTGGTGTTTCCGCCAAGACAGTAGAGCGGCAGCGGTGCGACCTAGAGGAAAATGTTTTAATACTTTCTGGTGCAGAATGGAAAGAGAAACAATATTGCCCGGGGCGAAAATTTTTGTTAATAAACAAATTTTTGCAACTTATTGTTAATTAAGCGATTTCCTAATTTCGGCGGGCGATCGAAGTGTCGTATTCTTGTAGAGCATCGCAAGCCATGAAACTTTCGTCCCAAACGTTTTCCTCTACAACGCTTTCCTATACCGATAAAATCGAGAGAAAAAATCGTAAAGTATGAAAATTTTTCTAAGTCCTAGCGGCGTAGACCTTTACAAGAGTGTGGAGCCTCAACGGTGCGACTTAGAGGAAAAAGTGTATCTTTCTTTTTTACGCAGAATCGAAAAAGAAACAACATTGCACTGGGCGAAAAATTTCGTTAATAGGCCAATTTTGCGACTTATTGTTGATTAACCGATTTCGTAAGGACGAGCGGCAGTGGTATTCCCGCCAAGACAGTAGAGCGGCAGCGGTGCGACCTAGAGGAAAATGTTTTAATACTTTCTGGTGCAGAATGGAAAGAGAAACAATATTGCCCGGGGCGAAAATTTTTGTTAATAAACAAATTTTTGCAACTTATTGTTAATTAAGCGATTTCCTAATTTCGGCGGGCGATCGAAGTGTCGTATTCTTGTAGAGCATCGCAAGCCATGAAACTTTCGTCCCAAACGTTTTCCTCTACAACGCTTTCCTATACCGATAAAATCGAGAGAAAAAATCGTAAAGTATGAAAATTTTTCTAAGTCCTAGCGGCGTAGACCTTTACAAGAGTGTGGAGCCTCAACGGTGCGACTTAGAGGAAAAAGTGTATCTTTCTTTTTTACGCAGAATCGAAAAAGAAACAACATTGCACTGGGCGAAAAATTTCGTTAATAGGCCAATTTTGCGACTTATTGTTGATTAACCGATTTCGTAAGGACGAGCGGCAGTGGTATTCCCGCCAAGACAGTAGAGCGGCAGCGGTGCGACCTAGAGGAAAATGTTTTAATACTTTCTGGTGCAGAATGGAAAGAGAAACAATATTGCCCGGGGCGAAAATTTTTGTTAATAAACAAATTTTTGCAACTTATTGTTAATTAAGCGATTTCCTAATTTCGGCGGGCGATCGAAGTGTCGTATTCTTGTAGAGCATCGCAAGCCATGAAACTTTCGTCCCAAACGTTTTCCTCTACAACGCTTTCCTATACCGATAAAATCGAGAGAAAAAATCGTAAAGTATGAAAATTTTTCTAAGTCCTAGCGGCGTAGACCTTTACAAGAGTGTGGAGCCTCAACGGTGCGACTTAGAGGAAAAAGTGTATCTTTCTTTTTTACGCAGAATCGAAAAAGAAACAACATTGCACTGGGCGAAAAATTTCGTTAATAGGCCAATTTTGCGACTTATTGTTGATTAACCGCTTTCGTAAGGACGGGCGGCAGTGGTGTTTCCGCCAAGACAGTAGAGCGGCAGCGGTGCGACCTAGAGGAAAAAGTTTTAATACTTTCTGGCGCGGAATCGAAAGAGAAACAATATTGCCCGGGGCGAAAATTTTTGTTAATAAACAAATTTGTGCAACTTATTGTTAATTAACCGATTTCCTAATTTCGGCGGGCGATCGAAATGTCGTATTCTTGTAGAGCATCGCAAACCATGAAACTTTCGTCCCAAACGTTTTCCTCTACAACGCTTTCCTATACCGATAAAATCGAGAGAAAAAATCGTAAAGTATGAAAATTTTTCTAAGTCCTAGCGGCGTAGACCTTTACAAGAGTGTGGAGCCTCAACGGTGCGACTTAGAGGAAAAAGTGTATCTTTCTTTTTTACGCAGAATCGAAAAAGAAACAACATTGCACTGGGCGAAAAATTTCGTTAATAGGCCAATTTTGCGACTTATTGTTGATTAACCGCTTTCGTAAGGACGGGCGGCAGTGGTGTTTCCGCCAAGACAGTAGAGCGGCAGCGGTGCGACCTAGAGGAAAAAGTTTTAATACTTTCTGGCGCGGAATCGAAAGAGAAACAATATTGCCCGGGGCGAAAATTTTTGTTAATAAACAAATTTGTGCAACTTATTGTTAATTAACCGATTTCCTAATTTCGGCGGGCGATCGAAATGTCGTATTCTTGTAGAGCATCGCAAACCATGAAACTTTCGTCCCAAACGTTTTCCTCTACAACGCTTTCCTATACCGATAAAATCGAGAGAAAAAATCGTAAAGTATGAAAATTTTTCTAAGTCCTAGCGGCGTAGACCTTTACAAGAGTGTGGAGCCTCAACGGTGCGACTTAGAGGAAAAAGTGTATCTTTCTTTTTTACGCAGAATCGAAAAAGAAACAACATTGCACTGGGCGAAAAATTTCGTTAATAGGCCAATTTTGCGACTTATTGTTGATTAACCGATTTCGTAAGGACGAGCGGCAGTGGTATTCCCGCCAAGACAGTAGAGCGGCAGCGGTGCGACCTAGAGGAAAATGTTTTAATACTTTCTGGTGCAGAATGGAAAGAGAAACAATATTGCCCGGGGCGAAAATTTTTGTTAATAAACAAATTTTTGCAACTTATTGTTAATTAAGCGATTTCCTAATTTCGGCGGGCGATCGAAGTGTCGTATTCTTGTAGAGCATCGCAAGCCATGAAACTTTCGTCCCAAACGTTTTCCTCTACAACGCTTTCCTATACCGATAAAATCGAGAGAAAAAATCGTAAAGTATGAAAATTTTTCTAAGTCCTAGCGGCGTAGACCTTTACAAGAGTGTGGAGCCTCAACGGTGCGACTTAGAGGAAAAAGTGTATCTTTCTTTTTTACGCAGAATCGAAAAAGAAACAACATTGCACTGGGCGAAAAATTTCGTTAATAGGCCAATTTTGCGACTTATTGTTGATTAACCGATTTCGTAAGGACGGGCGGCAGTGGTGTTTCCGCCAAGACAGTAGAGCGGCAGCGGTGCGACCTAGAGGAAAATGTTTTAATACTTTCTGGTGCAGAATGGAAAGAGAAACAATATTGCCCGGGGCGAAAATTTTTGTTAATAAACAAATTTTTGCAACTTATTGTTAATTAAGCGATTTCCTAATTTCGGCGGGCGATCGAAGTGTCGTATTCTTGTAGAGCATCGCAAGCCATGAAACTTTCGTCCCAAACGTTTTCCTCTACAACGCTTTCCTATACCGATAAAATCGAGAGAAAAAATCGTAAAGTATGAAAATTTTTCTAAGTCCTAGCGGCGTAGACCTTTACAAGAGTGTGGAGCCTCAACGGTGCGACTTAGAGGAAAAAGTGTATCTTTCTTTTTTACGCAGAATCGAAAAAGAAACAACATTGCACTGGGCGAAAAATTTCGTTAATAGGCCAATTTTGCGACTTATTGTTGATTAACCGATTTCGTAAGGACGAGCGGCAGTGGTATTCCCGCCAAGACAGTAGAGCGGCAGCGGTGCGACCTAGAGGAAAATGTTTTAATACTTTCTGGTGCAGAATGGAAAGAGAAACAATATTGCCCGGGGCGAAAATTTTTGTTAATAAACAAATTTTTGCAACTTATTGTTAATTAAGCGATTTCCTAATTTCGGCGGGCGATCGAAGTGTCGTATTCTTGTAGAGCATCGCAAGCCATGAAACTTTCGTCCCAAACGTTTTCCTCTACAACGCTTTCCTATACCGATAAAATCGAGAGAAAAAATCGTAAAGTATGAAAATTTTTCTAAGTCCTAGCGGCGTAGACCTTTACAAGAGTGTGGAGCCTCAACGGTGCGACTTAGAGGAAAAAGTGTATCTTTCTTTTTTACGCAGAATCGAAAAAGAAACAACATTGCACTGGGCGAAAAATTTCGTTAATAGGCCAATTTTGCGACTTATTGTTGATTAACCGATTTCGTAAGGACGGGCGGCAGTGGTGTTTCCGCCAAGACAGTAGAGCGGCAGCGGTGCGACCTAGAGGAAAATGTTTTAATACTTTCTGGTGCAGAATGGAAAGAGAAACAATATTGCCCGGGGCGAAAATTTTTGTTAATAAACAAATTTTTGCAACTTATTGTTAATTAAGCGATTTCCTAATTTCGGCGGGCGATCGAAGTGTCGTATTCTTGTAGAGCATCGCAAGCCATGAAACTTTCGTCCCAAACGTTTTCCTCTACAACGCTTTCCTATACCGATAAAATCGAGAGAAAAAATCGTAAAGTATGAAAATTTTTCTAAGTCCTAGCGGCGTAGACCTTTACAAGAGTGTGGAGCCTCAACGGTGCGACTTAGAGGAAAAAGTGTATCTTTCTTTTTTACGCAGAATCGAAAAAGAAACAACATTGCACTGGGCGAAAAATTTCGTTAATAGGCCAATTTTGCGACTTATTGTTGATTAACCGATTTCGTAAGGACGAGCGGCAGTGGTATTCCCGCCAAGACAGTAGAGCGGCAGCGGTGCGACCTAGAGGAAAATGTTTTAATACTTTCTGGTGCAGAATGGAAAGAGAAACAATATTGCCCGGGGCGAAAATTTTTGTTAATAAACAAATTTTTGCAACTTATTGTTAATTAAGCGATTTCCTAATTTCGGCGGGCGATCGAAGTGTCGTATTCTTGTAGAGCATCGCAAGCCATGAAACTTTCGTCCCAAACGTTTTCCTCTACAACGCTTTCCTATACCGATAAAATCGAGAGAAAAAATCGTAAAGTATGAAAATTTTTCTAAGTCCTAGCGGCGTAGACCTTTACAAGAGTGTGGAGCCTCAACGGTGCGACTTAGAGGAAAAAGTGTATCTTTCTTTTTTACGCAGAATCGAAAAAGAAACAACATTGCACTGGGCGAAAAATTTCGTTAATAGGCCAATTTTGCGACTTATTGTTGATTAACCGATTTCGTAAGGACGGGCGGCAGTGGTGTTTCCGCCAAGACAGTAGAGCGGCAGCGGTGCGACCTAGAGGAAAATGTTTTAATACTTTCTGGTGCAGAATGGAAAGAGAAACAATATTGCCCGGGGCGAAAATTTTTGTTAATAAACAAATTTTTGCAACTTATTGTTAATTAAGCGATTTCCTAATTTCGGCGGGCGATCGAAGTGTCGTATTCTTGTAGAGCATCGCAAGCCATGAAACTTTCGTCCCAAACGTTTTCCTCTACAACGCTTTCCTATACCGATAAAATCGAGAGAAAAAATCGTAAAGTATGAAAATTTTTCTAAGTCCTAGCGGCGTAGACCTTTACAAGAGTGTGGAGCCTCAACGGTGCGACTTAGAGGAAAAAGTGTATCTTTCTTTTTTACGCAGAATCGAAAAAGAAACAACATTGCACTGGGCGAAAAATTTCGTTAATAGGCCAATTTTGCGACTTATTGTTGATTAACCGATTTCGTAAGGACGAGCGGCAGTGGTATTCCCGCCAAGACAGTAGAGCGGCAGCGGTGCGACCTAGAGGAAAATGTTTTAATACTTTCTGGTGCAGAATGGAAAGAGAAACAATATTGCCCGGGGCGAAAATTTTTGTTAATAAACAAATTTTTGCAACTTATTGTTAATTAAGCGATTTCCTAATTTCGGCGGGCGATCGAAGTGTCGTATTCTTGTAGAGCATCGCAAGCCATGAAACTTTCGTCCCAAACGTTTTCCTCTACAACGCTTTCCTATACCGATAAAATCGAGAGAAAAAATCGTAAAGTATGAAAATTTTTCTAAGTCCTAGCGGCGTAGACCTTTACAAGAGTGTGGAGCCTCAACGGTGCGACTTAGAGGAAAAAGTGTATCTTTCTTTTTTACGCAGAATCGAAAAAGAAACAACATTGCACTGGGCGAAAAATTTCGTTAATAGGCCAATTTTGCGACTTATTGTTGATTAACCGATTTCGTAAGGACGGGCGGCAGTGGTGTTTCCGCCAAGACAGTAGAGCGGCAGCGGTGCGACCTAGAGGAAAATGTTTTAATACTTTCTGGTGCAGAATGGAAAGAGAAACAATATTGCCCGGGGCGAAAATTTTTGTTAATAAACAAATTTTTGCAACTTATTGTTAATTAAGCGATTTCCTAATTTCGGCGGGCGATCGAAGTGTCGTATTCTTGTAGAGCATCGCAAGCCATGAAACTTTCGTCCCAAACGTTTTCCTCTACAACGCTTTCCTATACCGATAAAATCGAGAGAAAAAATCGTAAAGTATGAAAATTTTTCTAAGTCCTAGCGGCGTAGACCTTTACAAGAGTGTGGAGCCTCAACGGTGCGACTTAGAGGAAAAAGTGTATCTTTCTTTTTTACGCAGAATCGAAAAAGAAACAACATTGCACTGGGCGAAAAATTTCGTTAATAGGCCAATTTTGCGACTTATTGTTGATTAACCGATTTCGTAAGGACGAGCGGCAGTGGTATTCCCGCCAAGACAGTAGAGCGGCAGCGGTGCGACCTAGAGGAAAATGTTTTAATACTTTCTGGTGCAGAATGGAAAGAGAAACAATATTGCCCGGGGCGAAAATTTTTGTTAATAAACAAATTTTTGCAACTTATTGTTAATTAAGCGATTTCCTAATTTCGGCGGGCGATCGAAGTGTCGTATTCTTGTAGAGCATCGCAAGCCATGAAACTTTCGTCCCAAACGTTTTCCTCTACAACGCTTTCCTATACCGATAAAATCGAGAGAAAAAATCGTAAAGTATGAAAATTTTTCTAAGTCCTAGCGGCGTAGACCTTTACAAGAGTGTGGAGCCTCAACGGTGCGACTTAGAGGAAAAAGTGTATCTTTCTTTTTTACGCAGAATCGAAAAAGAAACAACATTGCACTGGGCGAAAAATTTCGTTAATAGGCCAATTTTGCGACTTATTGTTGATTAACCGATTTCGTAAGGACGGGCGGCAGTGGTGTTTCCGCCAAGACAGTAGAGCGGCAGCGGTGCGACCTAGAGGAAAATGTTTTAATACTTTCTGGTGCAGAATGGAAAGAGAAACAATATTGCCCGGGGCGAAAATTTTTGTTAATAAACAAATTTTTGCAACTTATTGTTAATTAAGCGATTTCCTAATTTCGGCGGGCGATCGAAGTGTCGTATTCTTGTAGAGCATCGCAAGCCATGAAACTTTCGTCCCAAACGTTTTCCTCTACAACGCTTTCCTATACCGATAAAATCGAGAGAAAAAATCGTAAAGTATGAAAATTTTTCTAAGTCCTAGCGGCGTAGACCTTTACAAGAGTGTGGAGCCTCAACGGTGCGACTTAGAGGAAAAAGTGTATCTTTCTTTTTTACGCAGAATCGAAAAAGAAACAACATTGCACTGGGCGAAAAATTTCGTTAATAGGCCAATTTTGCGACTTATTGTTGATTAACCGATTTCGTAAGGACGGGCGGCAGTGGTGTTTCCGCCAAGACAGTAGAGCGGCAGCGGTGCGACCTAGAGGAAAAAGTTTTAATACTTTCTGGCGCGGAATCGAAAGAGAAACAATATTGCCCGGGGCGAAAATTTTTGTTAATAAACAAATTTTTGCAACTTATTGTTAATTAAGCGATTTCCTAATTTCGGCGGGCGATCGAAGTGTCGTATTCTTGTAGAGCATCGCAAGCCATGAAACTTTCGTCCCAAACGTTTTCCTCTACAACGCTTTCCTATACCGATAAAATCGAGAGAAAAAATCGTAAAGTATGAAAATTTTTCTAAGTCCTAGCGGCGTAGACCTTTACAAGAGTGTGGAGCCTCAACGGTGCGACTTAGAGGAAAAAGTGTATCTTTCTTTTTTACGCAGAATCGAAAAAGAAACAACATTGCACTGGGCGAAAAATTTCGTTAATAGGCCAATTTTGCGACTTATTGTTGATTAACCGATTTCGTAAGGACGGGCGGCAGTGGTGTTTCCGCCAAGACAGTAGAGCGGCAGCGGTGCGACCTAGAGGAAAAAGTTTTAATACTTTCTGGCGCGGAATCGAAAGAGAAACAATATTGCCCGGGGCGAAAATTTTTGTTAATAAACAAATTTTTGCAACTTATTGTTAATTAAGCGATTTCCTAATTTCGGCGGGCGATCGAAGTGTCGTATTCTTGTAGAGCATCGCAAACCATGAAACTTTCGTCCCAAACGTTTTCCTCTACAACGCTTTCCTATACCGATAAAATCGAGAGAAAAAATCGTAAAGTATGAAAATTTTTCTAAGTCCTAGCGGCGTAGACCTTTACAAGAGTGTGGAGCCTCAACGGTGCGACTTAGAGGAAAAAGTGCATCTTTCTTTTTTACGCAGAATCGAAAAAGAAACAACATTGCACTGGGCGAAAAATTTCGTTAATAGGCCAATTTTGCGACTTATTGTTGATTAACCGATTTCGTAAGGACGGGCGGCAGTGGTGTTTCCGCCAAGACAGTAGAGCGGCAGCGGTGCGACCTAGAGGAAAAAGTTTTAATACTTTCTGGCGCGGAATCGAAAGAGAAACAATATTGCCCGGGGCGAAAATTTTTGTTAATAAACAAATTTTTGCAACTTATTGTTAATTAAGCGATTTCCTAATTTCGGCGGGCGATCGAAGTGTCGTATTCTTGTAGAGCATCGCAAACCATGAAACTTTCGTCCCAAACGTTTTCCTCTACAACGCTTTCCTATACCGATAAAATCGAGAGATAAAATCGTAAAGTATGAAAATTTTTCTAAGTCCTAGCGGCGTAGACCTTTACAAGAGTGTGGAGCCTCAACGGTGCGACTTAGAGGAAAAAGTGTATCTTTCTTTTTTACGCAGAATCGAAAAAGAAACAACATTGCACTGGGCGAAAAATTTCGTTAATAGGCCAATTTTGCGACTTATTGTTGATTAACCGATTTCGTAAGGACGAGCGGCAGTGGTATTCCCGCCAAGACAGTAGAGCGGCAGCGGTGCGACCTAGAGGAAAATGTTTTAATACTTTCTGGTGCAGAATGGAAAGAGAAACAATATTGCCCGGGGCGAAAATTTTTGTTAATAAACAAATTTTTGCAACTTATGGTTAATTAACCGATTTCCTAATTTCGGCGGGCGATCGAAATGTCGTATTCTTGTAGAGCATCGCAAACCATGAAACTTTCGTCCCAAACGTTTTCCTCTACAACGCTTTCCTATACCGATAAAATCGAGAGAAAAAATCGTAAAGTATGAAAATTTTTCTAAGTCCTAGCGGCGTAGACCTTTACAAGAGTGTGGAGCCTCAACGGTGCGACTTAGAGGAAAAAGTGTATCTTTCTTTTTTACGCAGAATCGAAAAAGAAACAACATTGCACTGGGCGAAAAATTTCGTTAATAGGCCAATTTTGCGACTTATTGTTGATTAACCGATTTCGTAAGGACGGGCGGCAGTGGTGTTTCCGCCAAGACAGTAGAGCGGCAGCGGTGCGACCTAGAGGAAAATGTTTTAATACTTTCTGGTGCAGAATGGAAAGAGAAACAATATTGCCCGGGGCGAAAATTTTTGTTAATAAACAAATTTTTGCAACTTATTGTTAATTAAGCGATTTCCTAATTTCGGCGGGCGATCGAAGTGTCGTATTCTTGTAGAGCATCGCAAGCCATGAAACTTTCGTCCCAAACGTTTTCCTCTACAACGCTTTCCTATACCGATAAAATCGAGAGAAAAAATCGTAAAGTATGAAAATTTTTCTAAGTCCTAGCGGCGTAGACCTTTACAAGAGTGTGGAGCCTCAACGGTGCGACTTAGAGGAAAAAGTGTATCTTTCTTTTTTACGCAGAATCGAAAAAGAAACAACATTGCACTGGGCGAAAAATTTCGTTAATAGGCCAATTTTGCGACTTATTGTTGATTAACCGATTTCGTAAGGACGGGCGGCAGTGGTGTTTCCGCCAAGACAGTAGAGCGGCAGCGGTGCGACCTAGAGGAAAAAGTTTTAATACTTTCTGGCGCGGAATCGAAAGAGAAACAATATTGCCCGGGGCGAAAATTTTTGTTAATAAACAAATTTTTGCAACTTATTGTTAATTAACCGATTTCCTAATTTCGGCGGGCGATCGAAGTGTCGTATTCTTGTAGAGCATCGCAAACCATGAAACTTTCGTCCCAAACGTTTTCCTCTACAACGCTTTCCTATACCGATAAAATCGAGAGAAAAAATCGTAAAGAATGAAAATTTTTCTAAGTCCTAGCGGCGTAGACCTTTCGCCGCCGGGAGTAAAATTTTTTCTAAGTCCTAGCGGCGTAGACCTTTCGCCGCAGGGAGTAAAATTTTCTCGCCAAGAAGGTCAGTCATTTTTACTCCCGCCGTTTACTCGGTAGCAAAATTTTTTCAAAGTCCTAGCGGCGTAGACCTTTCGCCGCCGGGAGCAAAGATTTTCTCGCCAAGAAGGTCAGTCATTTTTACTCCCGCCGTTTACTCGGTAGCAAAATTTTTTCAAAGTCCTAGCGGCGTAGACCTTTCGCCGCCGGGAGCAAAGATTTTCTCGCCAAGAAGGTCAGTCATTTTTACTCCCGCCGTTTACTCGGTAGCAAAATTTTTTCAAAGTCCTAGCGGCGTAGACCTTTCGCCGCCGGGAGTAAAATTTTTTCTAAGTCCTAGCGGCGTAGACCTTTCGCCGCAGGGAGTAAAATTTTCTCGCCAAGAAGGTCAGTCATTTTTACTCCCGCCGTTTACTCGGTAGCAAAATTTTTTCAAAGTCCTAGCGGCGTATACCTTTCGCCGCCGGGAGTAAAATTTTTTCAAAGTCCTAGCGGCGTAGACCTTTCGCCGCCGGGAGTAAAATTTTTTCAAAGTCCTAGCGGCGTAGACCTTTCGCCGCCGGGAGTAAAATTTTTTCAAAGTCCTAGCGGCGTAGACCTTTCGCCGCCGGGAGTAAAATTTTTTCTAAGTCCTAGCGGCGTAGACCTTTCGCCGCCGGGAGTAAAATTTTTTCTAAGTCCTAGCGGCGTAGACCTTTCGCCGCCGGGAGTAAAATTTTTTCAAAGTCCTAGCGGCGTAGACCTTTCGCCGCCGGGAGTAAAATTTTTTCTAAGTCCTAGCGGCGTAGACCTTTCGCCGCCGGGAGTAAAATTTTTTCTAAGTCCTAGCGGCGTAGACCTTTCGCCGCCGGGAGTAAAATTTTTTCAAAGTCCTAGCGGCGTAGACCTTTCGCCGCCGGGAGTAAAATTTTTTCTAAGTCCTAGCGGCGTAGACCTTTCGCCGCCGGGAGTAAAATTTTTTCAAAGTCCTAGCGGCGTAGACCTTTCGCCGCCGGGAGTAAAATTTTTTCTAAGTCCTAGCGGCGTAGACCTTTCGCCGCCGGGAGTAAAATTTTTTCAAAGTCCTAGCGGCGTAGACCTTTCGCCGCCGGGAGTAAAATTTTTTCTAAGTCCTAGCGGCGTAGACCTTTCGCCGCCGGGAGTAAAATTTTTTCAAAGTCCTAGCGGCGTAGACCTTTCGCCGCCGGGAGTAAAATTTTTTCAAAGTCCTAGCGGCGTAGACCTTTCGCCGCCGGGAGTAAAATTTTTTCTAAGTCCTAGCGGCGAAGACCTTTCGCCGCCGGGAGTAAAATTTTTTCAAAGTCCTAGCGGCGTAGACCTTTCGCCGCCGGGAGTAAAATTTTTTCTAAGTCCTAGCGGCGTAGACCTTTCGCCGCCGGGAGTAAAATTTTTTCAAAGTCCTAGCGGCGTAGACCTTTCGCCGCCGGGAGTAAAATTTTTTCTAAGTCCTAGCGGCGTAGACCTTTACAAGAGTGTGGAGCCTCAACGGTGCGACTTAGAGGAAAAAGTGTATCTTTCTTTTTTACGCAGAATCGAAAAAGAAACAACATTGCACTGGGCGAAAAATTTCGTTAATAGGCCAATTTTGCGACTTATTGTTGATTAACCGATTTCGTAAGGACGGGCGGCAGTGGTGTTTCCGCCAAGACAGTAGAGCGGCAGCGGTGCGACCTAGAGGAAAAAGTTTTAATACTTTCTGGCGCGGAATCGAAAGAGAAACAATATTGCCCGGGGCGAAAATTTTTGTTAATAAACAAATTTTTGCAACTTATTGTTAATTAAGCGATTTCCTAATTTCGGCGGGCGATCGAAGTGTCGTATTCTTGTAGAGCATCGCAAGCCATGAAACTTTCGTCCCAAACGTTTTCCTCTACAACGCTTTCCTATACCGATAAAATCGAGAGAAAAAATCGTAAAGTATGAAAATTTTTCTAAGTCCTAGCGGCGTAGACCTTTACAAGAGTGTGGAGCCTCAACGGTGCGACTTAGAGGAAAAAGTGTATCTTTCTTTTTTACGCAGAATCGAAAAAGAAACAACATTGCACTGGGCGAAAAATTTCGTTAATAGGCCAATTTTGCGACTTATTGTTGATTAACCGATTTCGTAAGGACGGGCGGCAGTGGTGTTTCCGCCAAGACAGTAGAGCGGCAGCGGTGCGACCTAGAGGAAAAAGTTTTAATACTTTCTGGCGCGGAATCGAAAGAGAAACAATATTGCCCGGGGCGAAAATTTTTGTTAATAAACAAATTTTTGCAACTTATTGTTAATTAAGCGATTTCCTAATTTCGGCGGGCGATCGAAGTGTCGTATTCTTGTAGAGCATCGCAAACCATGAAACTTTCGTCCCAAACGTTTTCCTCTACAACGCTTTCCTATACCGATAAAATCGAGAGAAAAAATCGTAAAGTATGAAAATTTTTCTAAGTCCTAGCGGCGTAGACCTTTACAAGAGTGTGGAGCCTCAACGGTGCGACTTAGAGGAAAAAGTGTATCTTTCTTTTTTACGCAGAATCGAAAAAGAAACAACATTGCACTGGGCGAAAAATTTCGTTAATAGGCCAATTTTGCGACTTATTGTTGATTAACCGATTTCGTAAGGACGGGCGGCAGTGGTGTTTCCGCCAAGACAGTAGAGCGGCAGCGGTGCGACCTAGAGGAAAAAGTTTTAATACTTTCTGGCGCGGAATCGAAAGAGAAACAATATTGCCCGGGGCGAAAATTTTTGTTAATAAACAAATTTTTGCAACTTATTGTTAATTAAGCGATTTCCTAATTTCGGCGGGCGATCGAAGTGTCGTATTCTTGTAGAGCATCGCAAACCATGAAACTTTCGTCCCAAACGTTTTCCTCTACAACGCTTTCCTATACCGATAAAATCGAGAGATAAAATCGTAAAGTATGAAAATTTTTCTAAGTCCTAGCGGCGTAGACCTTTACAAGAGTGTGGAGCCTCAACGGTGCGACTTAGAGGAAAAAGTGTATCTTTCTTTTTTACGCAGAATCGAAAAAGAAACAACATTGCACTGGGCGAAAAATTTCGTTAATAGGCCAATTTTGCGACTTATTGTTGATTAACCGATTTCGTAAGGACGAGCGGCAGTGGTATTCCCGCCAAGACAGTAGAGCGGCAGCGGTGCGACCTAGAGGAAAATGTTTTAATACTTTCTGGTGCAGAATGGAAAGAGAAACAATATTGCCCGGGGCGAAAATTTTTGTTAATAAACAAATTTTTGCAACTTATGGTTAATTAACCGATTTCCTAATTTCGGCGGGCGATCGAAATGTCGTATTCTTGTAGAGCATCGCAAACCATGAAACTTTCGTCCCAAACGTTTTCCTCTACAACGCTTTCCTATACCGATAAAATCGAGAGAAAAAATCGTAAAGTATGAAAATTTTTCTAAGTCCTAGCGGCGTAGACCTTTACAAGAGTGTGGAGCCTCAACGGTGCGACTTAGAGGAAAAAGTGTATCTTTCTTTTTTACGCAGAATCGAAAAAGAAACAACATTGCACTGGGCGAAAAATTTCGTTAATAGGCCAATTTTGCGACTTATTGTTGATTAACCGATTTCGTAAGGACGGGCGGCAGTGGTGTTTCCGCCAAGACAGTAGAGCGGCAGCGGTGCGACCTAGAGGAAAATGTTTTAATACTTTCTGGTGCAGAATGGAAAGAGAAACAATATTGCCCGGGGCGAAAATTTTTGTTAATAAACAAATTTTTGCAACTTATTGTTAATTAAGCGATTTCCTAATTTCGGCGGGCGATCGAAGTGTCGTATTCTTGTAGAGCATCGCAAGCCATGAAACTTTCGTCCCAAACGTTTTCCTCTACAACGCTTTCCTATACCGATAAAATCGAGAGAAAAAATCGTAAAGTATGAAAATTTTTCTAAGTCCTAGCGGCGTAGACCTTTACAAGAGTGTGGAGCCTCAACGGTGCGACTTAGAGGAAAAAGTGTATCTTTCTTTTTTACGCAGAATCGAAAAAGAAACAACATTGCACTGGGCGAAAAATTTCGTTAATAGGCCAATTTTGCGACTTATTGTTGATTAACCGATTTCGTAAGGACGGGCGGCAGTGGTGTTTCCGCCAAGACAGTAGAGCGGCAGCGGTGCGACCTAGAGGAAAAAGTTTTAATACTTTCTGGCGCGGAATCGAAAGAGAAACAATATTGCCCGGGGCGAAAATTTTTGTTAATAAACAAATTTTTGCAACTTATTGTTAATTAAGCGATTTCCTAATTTCGGCGGGCGATCGAAGTGTCGTATTCTTGTAGAGCATCGCAAACCATGAAACTTTCGTCCCAAACGTTTTCCTCTACAACGCTTTCCTATACCGATAAAATCGAGAGATAAAATCGTAAAGTATGAAAATTTTTCTAAGTCCTAGCGGCGTAGACCTTTACAAGAGTGTGGAGCCTCAACGGTGCGACTTAGAGGAAAAAGTGTATCTTTCTTTTTTACGCAGAATCGAAAAAGAAACAACATTGCACTGGGCGAAAAATTTCGTTAATAGGCCAATTTTGCGACTTATTGTTGATTAACCGATTTCGTAAGGACGAGCGGCAGTGGTATTCCCGCCAAGACAGTAGAGCGGCAGCGGTGCGACCTAGAGGAAAATGTTTTAATACTTTCTGGTGCAGAATGGAAAGAGAAACAATATTGCCCGGGGCGAAAATTTTTGTTAATAAACAAATTTTTGCAACTTATGGTTAATTAACCGATTTCCTAATTTCGGCGGGCGATCGAAATGTCGTATTCTTGTAGAGCATCGCAAACCATGAAACTTTCGTCCCAAACGTTTTCCTCTACAACGCTTTCCTATACCGATAAAATCGAGAGAAAAAATCGTAAAGTATGAAAATTTTTCTAAGTCCTAGCGGCGTAGACCTTTACAAGAGTGTGGAGCCTCAACGGTGCGACTTAGAGGAAAAAGTGTATCTTTCTTTTTTACGCAGAATCGAAAAAGAAACAACATTGCACTGGGCGAAAAATTTCGTTAATAGGCCAATTTTGCGACTTATTGTTGATTAACCGATTTCGTAAGGACGGGCGGCAGTGGTGTTTCCGCCAAGACAGTAGAGCGGCAGCGGTGCGACCTAGAGGAAAATGTTTTAATACTTTCTGGTGCAGAATGGAAAGAGAAACAATATTGCCCGGGGCGAAAATTTTTGTTAATAAACAAATTTTTGCAACTTATTGTTAATTAAGCGATTTCCTAATTTCGGCGGGCGATCGAAGTGTCGTATTCTTGTAGAGCATCGCAAGCCATGAAACTTTCGTCCCAAACGTTTTCCTCTACAACGCTTTCCTATACCGATAAAATCGAGAGAAAAAATCGTAAAGTATGAAAATTTTTCTAAGTCCTAGCGGCGTAGACCTTTACAAGAGTGTGGAGCCTCAACGGTGCGACTTAGAGGAAAAAGTGTATCTTTCTTTTTTACGCAGAATCGAAAAAGAAACAACATTGCACTGGGCGAAAAATTTCGTTAATAGGCCAATTTTGCGACTTATTGTTGATTAACCGATTTCGTAAGGACGGGCGGCAGTGGTGTTTCCGCCAAGACAGTAGAGCGGCAGCGGTGCGACCTAGAGGAAAAAGTTTTAATACTTTCTGGCGCGGAATCGAAAGAGAAACAATATTGCCCGGGGCGAAAATTTTTGTTAATAAACAAATTTTTGCAACTTATTGTTAATTAACCGATTTCCTAATTTCGGCGGGCGATCGAAGTGTCGTATTCTTGTAGAGCATCGCAAACCATGAAACTTTCGTCCCAAACGTTTTCCTCTACAACGCTTTCCTATACCGATAAAATCGAGAGAAAAAATCGTAAAGAATGAAAATTTTTCTAAGTCCTAGCGGCGTAG
>CAXDIW010000395.1:7500-10000 GCA_963989415.1 Cerceris ruficornis | reverse complement strand
TACCACAGCAGTTTCTCCTTCGTTCGAGGCATAGCATCATATGTGTATGTATTCTCTCTCGTTCGAGGATGCTTTGCCAGAAACTGCGGGAAAGAAAGGTAAGAGAGATATTATTTTCATCGCGCGGTATTACGTTCGATCTCTTTCTGTACGAAACTAAAAAGAGTTGTTCTCTGCGCAATCTAAGACGTACACGTCCTTTTCGTTCTTTCAATCCTCCGCACTTTTCTCGTTCTCTTATAATCATTTCAGACGACGTCGGATCCGCGTCGAGGAGAGACGTTATTATTCTCTTCCAGTCTGCGGCAAATTCCGACGAACGTCCAACAAATTCGCTCGTACGAGACTCTACTAGTGTCTTCTCCTCATGATGAAGGAAGCCACAAAGAGCCGCGCAAGCAGTTTTTGGGTACATAAACGACCCTCAGCCAGGCGTGGTCCGGGAATTATATCCGAGGACCGCAATGTGCGTTCGAAATGTCGATGTTCATGTGTCCTGCAGTTCACACGTTGACGCGCAATTAGCTGCGTTCTTCATCGACCCACGAGCCAAGTGATCCACCGTTCAGGGTTGTATTTGCATTATATGCTTTTTGCTTCGTATAGAAAGCAAACATGGTTCAGGTGTTCTCCCTCGGACAAGCCGAGGCTCGGTTTAACCGCGTTCCGGAGCGCTAGAACGAGGCCGAGCACCGTTAGTCGTTTAGATGACGACAACGGCAAAATCGGAGTTTAAGTTTGTCGATCCGACCGTGAGAACGAGCGTCCGCACCCTCGTCGTAACGAGACTACGCACACCAGTGCTTCATCGGCCGTCAGCACGGAGAGTGCCATCAAAAATTCTGACACGAAGGGGACAGCAATAATAACGTAGAGAGAGGAGCTCTGAGAAGAGAAGGGTCTTCGTGGATTGCGCCTTCGGGTATCCCGCAGCAGGCTCTTTCCACGCTAGTGTTCTACACCCCTCTTCCTTCATCAGAGCGCTTCCGTTCGAACTCTCAACAACGCTATTTTCGTTCAAATGTCCACACACACGAAGTACACGAGAGAACACTTCTTCGCAAACGGTAAAGTCGCAAAAGTAGTTCCGTGACGAGCTGCTTTGCTGTTTGTCGCCGCCGCCGCGCCGCAAAGGAAAGACCACTCTTCTTTCCCCTTTCAGCGACAACGACGACGACATTAGAGAGCAGTCGTTCTGGAACATCGTTCGAAAGCGAACTTATTTCCGGAGGCGCAAAATCTATCTCTTAAAATATTGTCGTTCGAATGAGACAGATCTCTTCCTCCTCTCTCTCTCTTCTCATAATACTTCGTCGCGCAAAACTACACGCCGGCACACATTGCCCGACCGAACGCACAACAACGCATTCTCCTTCCTCTCAGTGTGTGGGGAGAAAGCCTCATCAAACGAGGACTCTCCGCCGATCGTTCGAACTGAGAAGAAGCACACTTGTGGACGGACGGGTTCACTCGACGCGCGTAGTTTATACGCTCGCTCAAAATTTCTTGTCAGAATTATGCCGAATCTTCAAACTCTTTGGCGAAAGAGGAAAGACAACTCTTCTTTTCCTCTTTGTGCTGCTGCTGCTCTCGCTTCAGAGTAGAAGACATCGACAAGTTGACTCCGATGGCACAACTACGAGAACCGTGTGCAACGCTATCGTTAAGCTCACGTTCGTTCGAGATCTCGCAGATTGTGCTCGTTCGAAAGGAATTTCTCCGCTTATTCGGTAAGAAGTGCTCGTAGAGCGACGGTTTCGTTCGATGGAGAAGCTGACGAAGCGAGGGTGAGATAAAGAGGTGTGTGCCGCCGATGATACTGTACACACTCTCATATGGTCGGTCTGTCCTCGAAGACTGGGGGAATATCACACACATTTTATGCGGCAACAATTTCAAAGTTCACACCCCTGCACGAGTTTGCAATGCGCGCAGCGACAGCATGAACCAGAAAACGAAGCCGGCATAATATATAACTCTCGTTCGATTCATTCCCCTCTTGTCCAAGAGTTCATTCCTCTCTCTCTTGGCGACACCCTCCTCTCTTTATTCCACATCCTCTCTCCTCTCTCTCTCTGACACACATTCTTCTCCTTCCCGTCTTTGGTCTCTCCTCTTACATCGAGCGTCACTGCCGATCGACTGGCCCTCACTCTCTCTCTCTCTCCTCTTGGTGTTACGTTCGATTCTCTCAATTTTCCGTTCGAAAGCCAGATGACTGCCTCGGTTCGTTCAAGAGGACAGACACCAACGCGAGAATATATACAACAGAGAGAAGCACCAAGAAGAGAAGCGCTGCCGCGTAGGGGAGAGATACAACCACTCTTTGTAACTCCAAGGCCCTATAGCGGCATCGTGTCATCGTGTCGGGCAGTGACGACGAAGTAGCGTAAGAAAACTCCTTGCTTTGCGCCCATTTCTTTCAGCACGTAAATGTACGTTCGAGCGTGCCGATTAACGTTCAAAAAAGTTTTGGCGTTTGTAAAATGCCTTTCGCTGA
>CAXDIW010000395.1:0-5000 GCA_963989415.1 Cerceris ruficornis | reverse complement strand
TCAAAATTGCTCAACGGTATATGGCGCACTCACTATTCCTTTCGCCAGTTCTGCTATTAAAGTTCGTACACGACTTTTCGGTACGTTTCAACTTTGCTTTATATGTCTATGTCAACAGATATTCTCGCACGGAGACTAGAGTGGTCGCTCAGTAGGTGCTCGAAACGTCGAATCTAAAAAGACACCGACGCCTCTTACATCCAAAATCCCCGAAAGAGGATAGTCGCCACATAAGGGTCATTCAGTACAGAACTTCGACCCGTGGCAATGTAGTGTAGAGATTTAAATAGTATGTATAAAGTACGTTCGAATGGATACGCACGAAGCGCAACCGATGGCAGTCGACCGAGCGGCTGCCCCGGCCGGATCGTTCGCACCAAGGTCTCTCTTATAGTACCCAGGGCGCCAGCATGAGCGTCGGCGCCGGCACGGCCGACCGCCGGCCGCCCGCCTAGGTAAAATCCCCCGGTACTTTCGGACTGTTGGGACTTTGACGCTCGAGCGAAGGCTAGTTCACAAGAGTAAAGTATGCTTAATTATTCGAAATTCGAGATTTTTTTTTTACAGATACTCGCGGAAGGGCTAATTAATAAATAATGCCAGGAAAAAATTTAATTTTTTTTAAAATTTAAATTTTACGGCGAGTTGAAGTTAGGCTCAAAACTCAAAAAAATTATTTTTGGAAAACAAAATATAGATTCTCGTATAAGATCAAAATACCAACAACTTTTTATAAGGGTGTTTTTAATTTTACATTGTAGATTAGAAAATATTTAACAATAATTAGAGCGATAAAAATTTTTTTTAATCGCAGAAATTTTTCAAAACCACCAATCGACGGGGACGGGTATTTGAAGCAATTAATGTTATACACGTATACAAGCAAAACAAAATATTTATAAAGTTATTGTAGAATAACCGTTGCGTATGAAAATTTTTCTAAGTCCTAGCGGCGTAGACCTTTACAAGAGTGTGGAGCCTCAACGGTGCGACTTAGAGGAAAAAGTGTATCTTTCTTTTTTACGCAGAATCGAAAAAGAAACAACATTGCACTGGGCGAAAAATTTCGTTAATAGGCCAATTTTGCGACTTATTGTTGATTAACCGATTTCGTAAGGACGAGCGGCAGTGGTATTCCCGCCAAGACAGTAGAGCGGCAGCGGTGCGACCTAGAGGAAAAAGTTTTAATACTTTCTGGCGCGGAATCGAAAGAGAAACAATATTGCCCGGGGCGAAAATTTTTGTTAATAAACAAATTTTTGCAACTTATTGTTAATTAACCGATTTCCTAATTTCGGCGGGCGATCGAAGTGTCGTATTCTTGTAGAGCATCGCAAGCCATGAAACTTTCGTCCCAAACGTTTTCCTCTACAACGCTTTCCTATACCGATAAAATCGAGAGAAAAAATCGTAAAGTATGAAAATTTTTCTAAGTCCTAGCGGCGTAGACCTTTACAAGAGTGTGGAGCCTCAACGGTGCGACTTAGAGGAAAAAGTGTATCTTTCTTTTTTACGCAGAATCGAAAAAGAAACAACATTGCACTGGGCGAAAAATTTCGTTAATAGGCCAATTTTGCGACTTATTGTTGATTAACCGATTTCGTAAGGACGGGCGGCAGTGGTGTTTCCGCCAAGACAGTAGAGCGGCAGCGGTGCGACCTAGAGGAAAATGTTTTAATACTTTCTGGTGCAGAATGGAAAGAGAAACAATATTGCCCGGGGCGAAAATTTTTGTTAATAAACAAATTTTTGCAACTTATTGTTAATTAAGCGATTTCCTAATTTCGGCGGGCGATCGAAGTGTCGTATTCTTGTAGAGCATCGCAAGCCATGAAACTTTCGTCCCAAACGTTTTCCTCTACAACGCTTTCCTATACCGATAAAATCGAGAGAAAAAATCGTAAAGTATGAAAATTTTTCTAAGTCCTAGCGGCGTAGACCTTTACAAGAGTGTGGAGCCTCAACGGTGCGACTTAGAGGAAAAAGTGTATCTTTCTTTTTTACGCAGAATCGAAAAAGAAACAACATTGCACTGGGCGAAAAATTTCGTTAATAGGCCAATTTTGCGACTTATTGTTGATTAACCGATTTCGTAAGGACGAGCGGCAGTGGTATTCCCGCCAAGACAGTAGAGCGGCAGCGGTGCGACCTAGAGGAAAATGTTTTAATACTTTCTGGTGCAGAATGGAAAGAGAAACAATATTGCCCGGGGCGAAAATTTTTGTTAATAAACAAATTTTTGCAACTTATTGTTAATTAAGCGATTTCCTAATTTCGGCGGGCGATCGAAGTGTCGTATTCTTGTAGAGCATCGCAAGCCATGAAACTTTCGTCCCAAACGTTTTCCTCTACAACGCTTTCCTATACCGATAAAATCGAGAGAAAAAATCGTAAAGTATGAAAATTTTTCTAAGTCCTAGCGGCGTAGACCTTTACAAGAGTGTGGAGCCTCAACGGTGCGACTTAGAGGAAAAAGTGTATCTTTCTTTTTTACGCAGAATCGAAAAAGAAACAACATTGCACTGGGCGAAAAATTTCGTTAATAGGCCAATTTGCGACTTATTGTTGATTAACCGATTTCGTAAGGACGGGCGGCAGTGGTGTTTCCGCCAAGACAGTAGAGCGGCAGCGGTGCGACCTAGAGGAAAATGTTTTAATACTTTCTGGTGCAGAATGGAAAGAGAAACAATATTGCCCGGGGCGAAAATTTTTGTTAATAAACAAATTTTTGCAACTTATTGTTAATTAAGCGATTTCCTAATTTCGGCGGGCGATCGAAGTGTCGTATTCTTGTAGAGCATCGCAAGCCATGAAACTTTCGTCCCAAACGTTTTCCTCTACAACGCTTTCCTATACCGATAAAATCGAGAGAAAAAATCGTAAAGTATGAAAATTTTTCTAAGTCCTAGCGGCGTAGACCTTTACAAGAGTGTGGAGCCTCAACGGTGCGACTTAGAGGAAAAAGTGTATCTTTCTTTTTTACGCAGAATCGAAAAAGAAACAACATTGCACTGGGCGAAAAATTTCGTTAATAGGCCAATTTTGCGACTTATTGTTGATTAACCGATTTCGTAAGGACGAGCGGCAGTGGTATTCCCGCCAAGACAGTAGAGCGGCAGCGGTGCGACCTAGAGGAAAATGTTTTAATACTTTCTGGTGCAGAATGGAAAGAGAAACAATATTGCCCGGGGCGAAAATTTTTGTTAATAAACAAATTTTTGCAACTTATTGTTAATTAAGCGATTTCCTAATTTCGGCGGGCGATCGAAGTGTCGTATTCTTGTAGAGCATCGCAAGCCATGAAACTTTCGTCCCAAACGTTTTCCTCTACAACGCTTTCCTATACCGATAAAATCGAGAGAAAAAATCGTAAAGTATGAAAATTTTTCTAAGTCCTAGCGGCGTAGACCTTTACAAGAGTGTGGAGCCTCAACGGTGCGACTTAGAGGAAAAAGTGTATCTTTCTTTTTTACGCAGAATCGAAAAAGAAACAACATTGCACTGGGCGAAAAATTTCGTTAATAGGCCAATTTTGCGACTTATTGTTGATTAACCGATTTCGTAAGGACGGGCGGCAGTGGTGTTTCCGCCAAGACAGTAGAGCGGCAGCGGTGCGACCTAGAGGAAAATGTTTTAATACTTTCTGGTGCAGAATGGAAAGAGAAACAATATTGCCCGGGGCGAAAATTTTTGTTAATAAACAAATTTTTGCAACTTATTGTTAATTAAGCGATTTCCTAATTTCGGCGGGCGATCGAAGTGTCGTATTCTTGTAGAGCATCGCAAGCCATGAAACTTTCGTCCCAAACGTTTTCCTCTACAACGCTTTCCTATACCGATAAAATCGAGAGAAAAAATCGTAAAGTATGAAAATTTTTCTAAGTCCTAGCGGCGTAGACCTTTACAAGAGTGTGGAGCCTCAACGGTGCGACTTAGAGGAAAAAGTGTATCTTTCTTTTTTACGCAGAATCGAAAAAGAAACAACATTGCACTGGGCGAAAAATTTCGTTAATAGGCCAATTTTGCGACTTATTGTTGATTAACCGATTTCGTAAGGACGAGCGGCAGTGGTATTCCCGCCAAGACAGTAGAGCGGCAGCGGTGCGACCTAGAGGAAAATGTTTTAATACTTTCTGGTGCAGAATGGAAAGAGAAACAATATTGCCCGGGGCGAAAATTTTTGTTAATAAACAAATTTTTGCAACTTATTGTTAATTAAGCGATTTCCTAATTTCGGCGGGCGATCGAAGTGTCGTATTCTTGTAGAGCATCGCAAGCCATGAAACTTTCGTCCCAAACGTTTTCCTCTACAACGCTTTCCTATACCGATAAAATCGAGAGAAAAATCGTAAAGTATGAAAATTTTTCTAAGTCCTAGCGGCGTAGACCTTTACAAGAGTGTGGAGCCTCAACGGTGCGACTTAGAGGAAAAAGTGTATCTTTCTTTTTTACGCAGAATCGAAAAAGAAACAACATTGCACTGGGCGAAAAATTTCGTTAATAGGCCAATTTGCGACTTATTGTTGATTAACCGATTTCGTAAGGACGGGCGGCAGTGGTGTTTCCGCCAAGACAGTAGAGCGGCAGCGGTGCGACCTAGAGGAAAATGTTTTAATACTTTCTGGTGCAGAATGGAAAGAGAAACAATATTGCCCGGGGCGAAAATTTTTGTTAATAAACAAATTTTTGCAACTTATTGTTAATTAAGCGATTTCCTAATTTCGGCGGGCGATCGAAGTGTCGTATTCTTGTAGAGCATCGCAAGCCATGAAACTTTCGTCCCAAACGTTTTCCTCTACAACGCTTTCCTATACCGATAAAATCGAGAGAAAAAATCGTAAAGTATGAAAATTTTTCTAAGTCCTAGCGGCGTAGACCTTTACAAGAGTGTGGAGCCTCAACGGTGCGACTTAGAGGAAAAAGTGTATCTTTCTTTTTTACGCAGAATCGAAAAAGAAACAACATTGCACTGGGCGAAAAATTTCGTTAATAGGCCAATT
>CAXDIW010000394.1:22500-37404 GCA_963989415.1 Cerceris ruficornis | reverse complement strand
AGTGGTGTTTCCGCCAAGACAGTAGAGCGGCAGCGGTGCGACCTAGTGGAAAAAGTTTTAATACTTTCTGGCGCGGAATCGAAAGAGAAACAATATTGCCCGGGGCGAAAATTTTTGTTAATAAACAAATTTTTGCAACTTATTGTTAATTAAGCGATTTCCTAATTTCGGCGGGCGATCGAAATGTCGTATTCTTGTAGAGCATCGCAAACCATGAAACTTTCGTCCCAAACGTTTTCCTCTACAACGCTTTCCTATACCGATAAAATCGAGAGAAAAAATCGTAAAGTATGAAAATTTTTCTAAGTCCTAGCGGCGTAGACCTTTACAAGAGTGTGGAGCCTCAACGGTGCGACTTAGAGGAAAAAGTGTATCTTTCTTTTTTACGCAGAATCGAAAAAGAAACAACATTGCACTGGGCGAAAAATTTCGTTAATAGGCCAATTTTGCGACTTATTGTTGATTAACCGATTTCGTAAGGACGGGCGGCAGTGGTGTTTCCGCCAAGACAGTAGAGCGGCAGCGGTGCGACCTAGAGGAAAAAGTTTTAATACTTTCTGGCGCGGAATCGAAAGAGAAACAATATTGCCCAGGGCGAAAATTTTTGTTAATAAACAAATTTTTGCAACTTATTGTTAATTAAGCGATTTCCTAATTTCGGCGGGCGATCGAAATGTCGTATTCTTGTAGAGCATCGCAAACCATGAAACTTTCGTCCCAAACGTTTTCCTCTACAACGCTTTCCTATACCGATAAAATCGAGAGAAAAAATCGTAAAGTATGAAAATTTTTCTAAGTCCTAGCGGCGTAGAACTTTACAAGAGTGTAGAGCCTCAACGGTGCGACTTAGAGGAAAAAGTGTATCTTTCTTTTTTACGCAGAATCGAAAAAGAAACAACATTGCACTGGGCGAAAAATTTCGTTAATAGGCCAATTTTGCGACTTATTGTTGATTAACCGATTTCGTAAGGACGGGCGGCAGTGGTGTTTCCGCCAAGACAGTAGAGCGGCAGCGGTGCGACCTAGTGGAAAAAGTTTTAATACTTTCTGGCGCGGAATCGAAAGAGAAACAATATTGCCCGGGGCGAAAATTTTTGTTAATAAACAAATTTTTGCAACTTATTGTTAATTAAGCGATTTCCTAATTTCGGCGGGCGATCGAAATGTCGTATTCTTGTAGAGCATCGCAAACCATGAAACTTTCGTCCCAAACGTTTTCCTCTACAACGCTTTCCTATACCGATAAAATCGAGAGAAAAAATCGTAAAGTATGAAAATTTTTCTAAGTCCTAGCGGCGTAGACCTTTACAAGAGTGTGGAGCCTCAACGGTGCGACTTAGAGGAAAAAGTGTATCTTTCTTTTTTACGCAGAATCGAAAAAGAAACAACATTGCACTGGGCGAAAAATTTCGTTAATAGGCCAATTTTGCGACTTATTGTTGATTAACCGATTTCGTAAGGACGGGCGGCAGTGGTGTTTCCGCCAAGACAGTAGAGCGGCAGCGGTGCGACCTAGAGGAAAAAGTTTTAATACTTTCTGGCGCGGAATCGAAAGAGAAACAATATTGCCCGGGGCGAAAATTTTTGTTAATAAACAAATTTTTGCAACTTATTGTTAATTAAGCGATTTCCTAATTTCGGCGGGCGATCGAAATGTCGTATTCTTGTAGAGCATCGCAAGCCATGAAACTTTCGTCCCAAACGTTTTCCTCTACAACGCTTTCCTATACCGATAAAATCGAGAGAAAAAATCGTAAAGTATGAAAATTTTTCTAAGTCCTAGCGGCGTAGACCTTTACAAGAGTGTGGAGCCTCAACGGTGCGACTTAGAGGAAAAAGTGTATCTTTCTTTTTACGCAGAATCGAAAAAGAAACAACATTGCACTGGGCGAAAAATTTCGTTAATAGGCCAATTTTGCGACTTATTGTTGATTAACCGATTTCGTAAGGACGGGCGGCAGTGGTGTTTCCGCCAAGACAGTAGAGCGGCAGCGGTGCGACCTAGAGGAAAAAGTTTTAATACTTTCTGGCGCGGAATCGAAAGAGAAACAATATTGCCCGGGGCGAAAATTTTTGTTAATAAACAAATTTTTGCAACTTATTGTTAATTAACCGATTTCCTAATTTCGGCGGGCGATCGAAATGTCGTATTCTTGTAGAGCATCGCAAACCATGAAACTTTCGTCCCAAACGTTTTCCTCTACAACGCTTTCCTATACCGATAAAATCGAGAGAAAAATCGTAAAGTATGAAAATTTTTCTATGTCCTAGCGGCGTAGACCTTTACAAGAGTGTAGAGCCTCAACGGTGCGACTTAGAGGAAAAAGTGTATCTTTCTTTTTTACGCAGAATCGAAAAAGAAACAACATTGCACTGGGCGAAAAATTTCGTTAATAGGCCAATTTTGCGACTTATTGTTGATTAACCGATTTCGTAAGGACGAGCGGCAGTGGTATTCTCGCCAAGAGAGTAGAGCGGCAGCGGTGCGACCTAGAGGAAAAAGTTTAATACTTTCTGGCGCGGAATCGAAAGAGAAACAATATTGCCCGGGGCGAAAATTTTTGTTAATAAACAAATTTTTGCAACTTATTGTTAATTAACCGATTTCCTAATTTCGGCGGGCGATCGAAATGTCGTATTCTTGTAGAGCATCGCAAACCATGAAACTTTCGTCCCAAACGTTTTCCTCTACAACGCTTTCCTATACCGATAAAATCGAGAGAAAAAATCGTAAAGTATGAAAATTTTTCTAAGTCCTAGCGGCGTAGACCTTTACAAGAGTGTGGAGCCTCAACGGTGCGACTTAGAGGAAAAAGTGTATCTTTCTTTTTTACGGAGAATCGAAAAAGAAACAACATTGCACTGGGCGAAAAATTTCGTTAATAGGCCAATTTTGCGACTTATTGTTGATTAACCGATTTCGTAAGGACGAGCGGCAGTGGTCTTCCCGCCAAGACAGTAGAGCGGCAGCGGTGCGACCTAGAGGAAAAAGTTTTAATACTTTCTGGCGCGGAATCGAAAGAGAAACAATATTGCCCGGGGCGAAAATTTTTGTTAATAAACAAATTTTTGCAACTTATTGTTAATTAACCGATTTCCTAATTTCGGCGGGCGATCGAAATGTCGTATTCTTGTAGAGCATCGCAAACCATGAAACTTTCGTCCCAAACGTTTTCCTCTACAACGCTTTCCTATACCGATAAAATCGAGAGAAAAAATCGTAAAGTATGAAAATTTTTCTAAGTCCTAGCGGCGTAGACCTTTACAAGAGTGTAGAGCCTCAACGGTGCGACTTAGAGGAAAAAGTGTACCTTTCTTTTTTACGCAGAATCGAAAAAGAAACAACATTGCACTGGGCGAAAAATTTCGTTAATAGGCCAATTTTGCGACTTATTGTTGATTAACCGATTTCGTAAGGACGAGCGGCAGTGGTATTCTCGCCAAGAGAGTAGAGCGGCAGCGGTGCGACCTAGAGGAAAAAGTTTTAATACTTTCTGGCGCGGAATCGAAAGAGAAACAATATTGCCCGGGGCGAAAATTTTTGTTAATAAACAAATTTTTGCAACTTATTGTTAATTAACCGATTTCCTAATTTCGGCGGGCGATCGAAATGTCGTATTCTTGTAGAGCATCGCAAACCATGAAACTTTCGTCCCAAACGTTTTCCTCTACAACGCTTTCCTATACCGATAAAATCGAGAGAAAAAATCGTAAAGTATGAAAATTTTTCTAAGTCCTAGCGGCGTAGACCTTTACAAGAGTGTGGAGCCTCAACGGTGCGACTTAGAGGAAAAAGTGTATCTTTCTTTTTTACGCAGAATCGAAAAAGAAACAACATTGCACTGGGCGAAAAATTTCGTTAATAGGCCAATTTTGCGACTTATTGTTGATTAACCGATTTCGTAAGGACGGGCGGCAGTGGTGTTTCCGCCAAGACAGTAGAGCGGCAGCGGTGCGACCTAGTGGAAAAAGTTTTAATACTTTCTGGCGCGGAATCGAAAGAGAAACAATATTGCCCGGGGCGAAAATTTTTGTTAATAAACAAATTTTTGCAACTTATTGTTAATTAAGCGATTTCCTAATTTCGGCGGGCGATCGAAATGTCGTATTCTTGTAGAGCATCGCAAACCATGAAACTTTCGTCCCAAACGTTTTCCTCTACAACGCTTTCCTATACCGATAAAATCGAGAGAAAAAATCGTAAAGTATGAAAATTTTTCTAAGTCCTAGCGGCGTAGACCTTTACAAGAGTGTGGAGCCTCAACGGTGCGACTTAGAGGAAAAAGTGTATCTTTCTTTTTTACGCAGAATCGAAAAAGAAACAACATTGCACTGGGCGAAAAATTTCGTTAATAGGCCAATTTTGCGACTTATTGTTGATTAACCGATTTCGTAAGGACGGGCGGCAGTGGTGTTTCCGCCAAGACAGTAGAGCGGCAGCGGTGCGACCTAGAGGAAAAAGTTTTAATACTTTCTGGCGCGGAATCGAAAGAGAAACAATATTGCCCAGGGCGAAAATTTTTGTTAATAAACAAATTTTTGCAACTTATTGTTAATTAAGCGATTTCCTAATTTCGGCGGGCGATCGAAATGTCGTATTCTTGTAGAGCATCGCAAACCATGAAACTTTCGTCCCAAACGTTTTCCTCTACAACGCTTTCCTATACCGATAAAATCGAGAGAAAAAATCGTAAAGTATGAAAATTTTTCTAAGTCCTAGCGGCGTAGAACTTTACAAGAGTGTAGAGCCTCAACGGTGCGACTTAGAGGAAAAAGTGTATCTTTCTTTTTTACGCAGAATCGAAAAAGAAACAACATTGCACTGGGCGAAAAATTTCGTTAATAGGCCAATTTTGCGACTTATTGTTGATTAACCGATTTCGTAAGGACGGGCGGCAGTGGTGTTTCCGCCAAGACAGTAGAGCGGCAGCGGTGCGACCTAGTGGAAAAAGTTTTAATACTTTCTGGCGCGGAATCGAAAGAGAAACAATATTGCCCGGGGCGAAAATTTTTGTTAATAAACAAATTTTTGCAACTTATTGTTAATTAAGCGATTTCCTAATTTCGGCGGGCGATCGAAATGTCGTATTCTTGTAGAGCATCGCAAACCATGAAACTTTCGTCCCAAACGTTTTCCTCTACAACGCTTTCCTATACCGATAAAATCGAGAGAAAAAATCGTAAAGTATGAAAATTTTTCTAAGTCCTAGCGGCGTAGACCTTTACAAGAGTGTGGAGCCTCAACGGTGCGACTTAGAGGAAAAAGTGTATCTTTCTTTTTTACGCAGAATCGAAAAAGAAACAACATTGCACTGGGCGAAAAATTTCGTTAATAGGCCAATTTTGCGACTTATTGTTGATTAACCGATTTCGTAAGGACGGGCGGCAGTGGTGTTTCCGCCAAGACAGTAGAGCGGCAGCGGTGCGACCTAGAGGAAAAAGTTTTAATACTTTCTGGCGCGGAATCGAAAGAGAAACAATATTGCCCGGGGCGAAAATTTTTGTTAATAAACAAATTTTTGCAACTTATTGTTAATTAAGCGATTTCCTAATTTCGGCGGGCGATCGAAATGTCGTATTCTTGTAGAGCATCGCAAGCCATGAAACTTTCGTCCCAAACGTTTTCCTCTACAACGCTTTCCTATACCGATAAAATCGAGAGAAAAAATCGTAAAGTATGAAAATTTTTCTAAGTCCTAGCGGCGTAGACCTTTACAAGAGTGTGGAGCCTCAACGGTGCGACTTAGAGGAAAAAGTGTATCTTTCTTTTTTACGCAGAATCGAAAAAGAAACAACATTGCACTGGGCGAAAAATTTCGTTAATAGGCCAATTTTGCGACTTATTGTTGATTAACCGATTTCGTAAGGACGGGCGGCAGTGGTGTTTCCGCCAAGACAGTAGAGCGGCAGCGGTGCGACCTAGAGGAAAAAGTTTTAATACTTTCTGGCGCGGAATCGAAAGAGAAACAATATTGCCCGGGGCGAAAATTTTTGTTAATAAACAAATTTTTGCAACTTATTGTTAATTAACCGATTTCCTAATTTCGGCGGGCGATCGAAATGTCGTATTCTTGTAGAGCATCGCAAACCATGAAACTTTCGTCCCAAACGTTTTCCTCTACAACGCTTTCCTATACCGATAAAATCGAGAGAAAAAATCGTAAAGTATGAAAATTTTTCTATGTCCTAGCGGCGTAGACCTTTACAAGAGTGTAGAGCCTCAACGGTGCGACTTAGAGGAAAAAGTGTATCTTTCTTTTTTACGCAGAATCGAAAAAGAAACAACATTGCACTGGGCGAAAAATTTCGTTAATAGGCCAATTTTGCGACTTATTGTTGATTAACCGATTTCGTAAGGACGAGCGGCAGTGGTATTCTCGCCAAGAGAGTAGAGCGGCAGCGGTGCGACCTAGAGGAAAAAGTTTTAATACTTTCTGGCGCGGAATCGAAAGAGAAACAATATTGCCCGGGGCGAAAATTTTTGTTAATAAACAAATTTTTGCAACTTATTGTTAATTAACCGATTTCCTAATTTCGGCGGGCGATCGAAATGTCGTATTCTTGTAGAGCATCGCAAACCATGAAACTTTCGTCCCAAACGTTTTCCTCTACAACGCTTTCCTATACCGATAAAATCGAGAGAAAAAATCGTAAAGTATGAAAATTTTTCTAAGTCCTAGCGGCGTAGACCTTTACAAGAGTGTGGAGCCTCAACGGTGCGACTTAGAGGAAAAAGTGTATCTTTCTTTTTTACGGAGAATCGAAAAAGAAACAACATTGCACTGGGCGAAAAATTTCGTTAATAGGCCAATTTTGCGACTTATTGTTGATTAACCGATTTCGTAAGGACGAGCGGCAGTGGTCTTCCCGCCAAGACAGTAGAGCGGCAGCGGTGCGACCTAGAGGAAAAAGTTTTAATACTTTCTGGCGCGGAATCGAAAGAGAAACAATATTGCCCGGGGCGAAAATTTTTGTTAATAAACAAATTTTTGCAACTTATTGTTAATTAACCGATTTCCTAATTTCGGCGGGCGATCGAAATGTCGTATTCTTGTAGAGCATCGCAAACCATGAAACTTTCGTCCCAAACGTTTTCCTCTACAACGCTTTCCTATACCGATAAAATCGAGAGAAAAAATCGTAAAGTATGAAAATTTTTCTAAGTCCTAGCGGCGTAGACCTTTACAAGAGTGTAGAGCCTCAACGGTGCGACTTAGAGGAAAAAGTGTACCTTTCTTTTTTACGCAGAATCGAAAAAGAAACAACATTGCACTGGGCGAAAAATTTCGTTAATAGGCCAATTTTGCGACTTATTGTTGATTAACCGATTTCGTAAGGACGAGCGGCAGTGGTATTCTCGCCAAGACAGTAGAGCGGCAGCGGTGCGACCTAGAGGAAAAAGTTTTAATACTTTCTGGCGCGGAATCGAAAGAGAAACAATATTGCCCGGGGCGAAAATTTTTGTTAATAAACAAATTTTTGCAACTTATTGTTAATTAAGCGATTTCCTAATTTCGGCGGGCGATCGAAATGTCGTATTCTTGTAGAGCATCGCAAGCCATGAAACTTTCGTCCCAAACGTTTTCCTCTACAACGCTTTCCTATACCGATAAAATCGAGAGAAAAAATCGTAAAGTATGAAAATTTTTCTATGTCCTAGCGGCGTAGACCTTTACAAGAGTGTAGAGCCTCAACGGTGCGACTTAGAGGAAAAAGTGTATCTTTCTTTTTTACGCAGAATCGAAAAAGAAACAACATTGCACTGGGCGAAAAATTTCGTTAATAGGCCAATTTTGCGACTTATTGTTGATTAACCGATTTCGTAAGGACGAGCGGCAGTGGTATTCTCGCCAAGAGAGTAGAGCGGCAGCGGTGCGACCTAGAGGAAAAAGTTTTAATACTTTCTGGCGCGGAATCGAAAGAGAAACAATATTGCCCGGGGCGAAAATTTTTGTTAATAAACAAATTTTTGCAACTTATTGTTAATTAACCGATTTCCTAATTTCGGCGGGCGATCGAAATGTCGTATTCTTGTAGAGCATCGCAAACCATGAAACTTTCGTCCCAAACGTTTTCCTCTACAACGCTTTCCTATACCGATAAAATCGAGAGAAAAAATCGTAAAGTATGAAAATTTTTCTAAGTCCTAGCGGCGTAGACCTTTACAAGAGTGTGGAGCCTCAACGGTGCGACTTAGAGGAAAAAGTGTATCTTTCTTTTTTACGCAGAATCGAAAAAGAAACAACATTGCACTGGGCGAAAAATTTCGTTAATAGGCCAATTTTGCGACTTATTGTTGATTAACCGATTTCGTAAGGACGAGCGGCAGTGGTCTTCCCGCCAAGACAGTAGAGCGGCAGCGGTGCGACCTAGAGGAAAAAGTTTTAATACTTTCTGGCGCGGAATCGAAAGAGAAACAATATTGCCCGGGGCGAAAATTTTTGTTAATAAACAAATTTTTGCAACTTATTGTTAATTAACCGATTTCCTAATTTCGGCGGGCGATCGAAATGTCGTATTCTTGTAGAGCATCGCAAACCATGAAACTTTCGTCCCAAACGTTTTCCTCTACAACGCTTTCCTATACCGATAAAATCGAGAGAAAAAATCGTAAAGTATGAAAATTTTTCTAAGTCCTAGCGGCGTAGACCTTTACAAGAGTGTAGAGCCTCAACGGTGCGACTTAGAGGAAAAAGTGTACCTTTCTTTTTTACGCAGAATCGAAAAAGAAACAACATTGCACTGGGCGAAAAATTTCGTTAATAGGCCAATTTTGCGACTTATTGTTGATTAACCGATTTCGTAAGGACGAGCGGCAGTGGTATTCTCGCCAAGACAGTAGAGCGGCAGCGGTGCGACCTAGAGGAAAAAGTTTTAATACTTTCTGGCGCGGAATCGAAAGAGAAACAATATTGCCCGGGGCGAAAATTTTTGTTAATAAACAAATTTTTGCAACTTATTGTTAATTAAGCGATTTCCTAATTTCGGCGGGCGATCGAAATGTCGTATTCTTGTAGAGCATCGCAAGCCATGAAACTTTCGTCCCAAACGTTTTCCTCTACAACGCTTTCCTATACCGATAAAATCGAGAGAAAAAATCGTAAAGTATGAAAATTTTTCTATGTCCTAGCGGCGTAGACCTTTACAAGAGTGTAGAGCCTCAACGGTGCGACTTAGAGGAAAAAGTGTATCTTTCTTTTTTACGCAGAATCGAAAAAGAAACAACATTGCACTGGGCGAAAAATTTCGTTAATAGGCCAATTTTGCGACTTATTGTTGATTAACCGATTTCGTAAGGACGAGCGGCAGTGGTATTCTCGCCAAGAGAGTAGAGCGGCAGCGGTGCGACCTAGAGGAAAAAGTTTTAATACTTTCTGGCGCGGAATCGAAAGAGAAACAATATTGCCCGGGGCGAAAATTTTTGTTAATAAACAAATTTTTGCAACTTATTGTTAATTAACCGATTTCCTAATTTCGGCGGGCGATCGAAATGTCGTATTCTTGTAGAGCATCGCAAACCATGAAACTTTCGTCCCAAACGTTTTCCTCTACAACGCTTTCCTATACCGATAAAATCGAGAGAAAAAATCGTAAAGTATGAAAATTTTTCTAAGTCCTAGCGGCGTAGACCTTTACAAGAGTGTGGAGCCTCAACGGTGCGACTTAGAGGAAAAAGTGTATCTTTCTTTTTTACGCAGAATCGAAAAAGAAACAACATTGCACTGGGCGAAAAATTTCGTTAATAGGCCAATTTTGCGACTTATTGTTGATTAACCGATTTCGTAAGGACGAGCGGCAGTGGTCTTCCCGCCAAGACAGTAGAGCGGCAGCGGTGCGACCTAGAGGAAAAAGTTTTAATACTTTCTGGCGCGGAATCGAAAGAGAAACAATATTGCCCGGGGCGAAAATTTTTGTTAATAAACAAATTTTTGCAACTTATTGTTAATTAACCGATTTCCTAATTTCGGCGGGCGATCGAAATGTCGTATTCTTGTAGAGCATCGCAAACCATGAAACTTTCGTCCCAAACGTTTTCCTCTACAACGCTTTCCTATACCGATAAAATCGAGAGAAAAAATCGTAAAGTATGAAAATTTTTCTAAGTCCTAGCGGCGTAGACCTTTACAAGAGTGTAGAGCCTCAACGGTGCGACTTAGAGGAAAAAGTGTACCTTTCTTTTTTACGCAGAATCGAAAAAGAAACAACATTGCACTGGGCGAAAAATTTCGTTAATAGGCCAATTTTGCGACTTATTGTTGATTAACCGATTTCGTAAGGACGAGCGGCAGTGGTATTCTCGCCAAGACAGTAGAGCGGCAGCGGTGCGACCTAGAGGAAAAAGTTTTAATACTTTCTGGCGCGGAATCGAAAGAGAAACAATATTGCCCGGGGCGAAAATTTTTGTTAATAAACAAATTTTTGCAACTTATTGTTAATTAAGCGATTTCCTAATTTCGGCGGGCGATCGAAATGTCGTATTCTTGTAGAGCATCGCAAGCCATGAAACTTTCGTCCCAAACGTTTTCCTCTACAACGCTTTCCTATACCGATAAAATCGAGAGAAAAAATCGTAAAGTATGAAAATTTTTCTATGTCCTAGCGGCGTAGACCTTTACAAGAGTGTAGAGCCTCAACGGTGCGACTTAGAGGAAAAAGTGTATCTTTCTTTTTTACGCAGAATCGAAAAAGAAACAACATTGCACTGGGCGAAAAATTTCGTTAATAGGCCAATTTTGCGACTTATTGTTGATTAACCGATTTCGTAAGGACGAGCGGCAGTGGTCTTCCCGCCAAGACAGTAGAGCGGCAGCGGTGCGACCTAGAGGAAAAAGTTTTAATACTTTCTGGCGCGGAATCGAAAGAGAAACAATATTGCCCGGGGCGAAAATTTTTGTTAATAAACAAATTTTTGCAACTTATTGTTAATTAACCGATTTCCTAATTTCGGCGGGCGATCGAAATGTCGTATTCTTGTAGAGCATCGCAAACCATGAAACTTTCGTCCCAAACGTTTTCCTCTACAACGCTTTCCTATACCGATAAAATCGAGAGAAAAAATCGTAAAGTATGAAAATTTTTCTAAGTCCTAGCGGCGTAGACCTTTACAAGAGTGTAGAGCCTCAACGGTGCGACTTAGAGGAAAAAGTGTACCTTTCTTTTTTACGCAGAATCGAAAAAGAAACAACATTGCACTGGGCGAAAAATTTCGTTAATAGGCCAATTTTGCGACTTATTGTTGATTAACCGATTTCGTAAGGACGAGCGGCAGTGGTATTCTCGCCAAGACAGTAGAGCGGCAGCGGTGCGACCTAGAGGAAAAAGTTTTAATACTTTCTGGCGCGGAATCGAAAGAGAAACAATATTGCCCGGGGCGAAAATTTTTGTTAATAAACAAATTTTTGCAACTTATTGTTAATTAAGCGATTTCCTAATTTCGGCGGGCGATCGAAATGTCGTATTCTTGTAGAGCATCGCAAGCCATGAAACTTTCGTCCCAAACGTTTTCCTCTACAACGCTTTCCTATACCGATAAAATCGAGAGAAAAAATCGTAAAGTATGAAAATTTTTCTATGTCCTAGCGGCGTAGACCTTTACAAGAGTGTAGAGCCTCAACGGTGCGACTTAGAGGAAAAAGTGTATCTTTCTTTTTTACGCAGAATCGAAAAAGAAACAACATTGCACTGGGCGAAAAATTTCGTTAATAGGCCAATTTTGCGACTTATTGTTGATTAACCGATTTCGTAAGGACGAGCGGCAGTGGTATTCTCGCCAAGAGAGTAGAGCGGCAGCGGTGCGACCTAGAGGAAAAAGTTTTAATACTTTCTGGCGCGGAATCGAAAGAGAAACAATATTGCCCGGGGCGAAAATTTTTGTTAATAAACAAATTTTTGCAACTTATTGTTAATTAACCGATTTCCTAATTTCGGCGGGCGATCGAAATGTCGTATTCTTGTAGAGCATCGCAAACCATGAAACTTTCGTCCCAAACGTTTTCCTCTACAACGCTTTCCTATACCGATAAAATCGAGAGAAAAAATCGTAAAGTATGAAAATTTTTCTAAGTCCTAGCGGCGTAGACCTTTACAAGAGTGTGGAGCCTCAACGGTGCGACTTAGAGGAAAAAGTGTATCTTTCTTTTTTACGCAGAATCGAAAAAGAAACAACATTGCACTGGGCGAAAAATTTCGTTAATAGGCCAATTTTGCGACTTATTGTTGATTAACCGATTTCGTAAGGACGAGCGGCAGTGGTCTTCCCGCCAAGACAGTAGAGCGGCAGCGGTGCGACCTAGAGGAAAAAGTTTTAATACTTTCTGGCGCGGAATCGAAAGAGAAACAATATTGCCCGGGGCGAAAATTTTTGTTAATAAACAAATTTTTGCAACTTATTGTTAATTAACCGATTTCCTAATTTCGGCGGGCGATCGAAATGTCGTATTCTTGTAGAGCATCGCAAACCATGAAACTTTCGTCCCAAACGTTTTCCTCTACAACGCTTTCCTATACCGATAAAATCGAGAGAAAAAATCGTAAAGTATGAAAATTTTTCTAAGTCCTAGCGGCGTAGACCTTTACAAGAGTGTAGAGCCTCAACGGTGCGACTTAGAGGAAAAAGTGTACCTTTCTTTTTTACGCAGAATCGAAAAAGAAACAACATTGCACTGGGCGAAAAATTTCGTTAATAGGCCAATTTTGCGACTTATTGTTGATTAACCGATTTCGTAAGGACGAGCGGCAGTGGTATTCTCGCCAAGACAGTAGAGCGGCAGCGGTGCGACCTAGAGGAAAAAGTTTTAATACTTTCTGGCGCGGAATCGAAAGAGAAACAATATTGCCCGGGGCGAAAATTTTTGTTAATAAACAAATTTTTGCAACTTATTGTTAATTAAGCGATTTCCTAATTTCGGCGGGCGATCGAAATGTCGTATTCTTGTAGAGCATCGCAAGCCATGAAACTTTCGTCCCAAACGTTTTCCTCTACAACGCTTTCCTATACCGATAAAATCGAGAGAAAAAATCGTAAAGTATGAAAATTTTTCTAAGTCCTAGCGGCGTAGACCTTTACAAGAGTGTGGAGCCTCAACGGTGCGACTTAGAGGAAAAAGTGTATCTTTCTTTTTTACGCAGAATCGAAAAAGAAACAACATTGCACTGGGCGAAAAATTTCGTTAATAGGCCAATTTTGCGACTTATTGTTGATTAACCGATTTCGTAAGGACGGGCGGCAGTGGTGTTTCCGCCAAGACAGTAGAGCGGCAGCGGTGCGACCTAGTGGAAAAAGTTTTAATACTTTCTGGCGCGGAATCGAAAGAGAAACAATATTGCCCGGGGCGAAAATTTTTGTTAATAAACAAATTTTTGCAACTTATTGTTAATTAAGCGATTTCCTAATTTCGGCGGGCGATCGAAATGTCGTATTCTTGTAGAGCATCGCAAACCATGAAACTTTCGTCCCAAACGTTTTCCTCTACAACGCTTTCCTATACCGATAAAATCGAGAGAAAAAATCGTAAAGTATGAAAATTTTTCTAAGTCCTAGCGGCGTAGACCTTTACAAGAGTGTGGAGCCTCAACGGTGCGACTTAGAGGAAAAAGTGTATCTTTCTTTTTTACGCAGAATCGAAAAAGAAACAACATTGCACTGGGCGAAAAATTTCGTTAATAGGCCAATTTTGCGACTTATTGTTGATTAACCGATTTCGTAAGGACGGGCGGCAGTGGTGTTTCCGCCAAGACAGTAGAGCGGCAGCGGTGCGACCTAGAGGAAAAAGTTTTAATACTTTCTGGCGCGGAATCGAAAGAGAAACAATATTGCCCAGGGCGAAAATTTTTGTTAATAAACAAATTTTTGCAACTTATTGTTAATTAAGCGATTTCCTAATTTCGGCGGGCGATCGAAATGTCGTATTCTTGTAGAGCATCGCAAACCATGAAACTTTCGTCCCAAACGTTTTCCTCTACAACGCTTTCCTATACCGATAAAATCGAGAGAAAAAATCGTAAAGTATGAAAATTTTTCTAAGTCCTAGCGGCGTAGACCTTTCGCCGCCGGGAGTAAAATTTTTTCTAAGTCCTAGCGGCGTAGACCTTTCGCCGCCGGGAGTAAAATTTTTTCTAAGTCCTAGCGGCGTAGACCTTTCGCCGCCGGGAGTAAAATTTTTTCGAAGTCCTAGCGGCGTAGACCTTTCGCCGCCGGGAGTAAAATTTTTTCTAAGTCCTAGCGGCGTAGACCTTTCGCCGCCGGGAGTAAAATTTTTTCAAAGTCCTAGCGGCGTAGACCTTTCGCCGCCGGGAGTAAAATTTTTTCTAAGTCCTAGCGGCGTAGACCTTTCGCCGCCGGGAGTAAAATTTTTTCTAAGTCCTAGCGGCGTAGACCTTTCGCCGCCGGGAGCAAAGATTTTCTCGCCAAGAAGGTCAATCAGTTTTACTCCCGCCGTTTACTCGGTAGCAAAATTTTTTCAAAGTCCTAGCGGCGCAGACCTTTCGCCGCCGGGAGCAAAGATTTTCTCGCCAAGAAGGTCAGTCATTTTTACTCCCGCCGTTTACTCGGTAGCAAAATTTTTTCAAAGTCCTAGCGGCGTAGACCTTTCGCCGCCGGGAGTAAAATTTTTTCTAAGTCCTAGCGGCGTAGACCTTTCGCCGCCGGGAGTAAAATTTTTTCTAAGTCCTAGCGGCGTAGACCTTTCGCCGCCGGGAGCAAAGATTTTCTCGCCAAGAAGGTCAATCAGTTTTACTCCCGCCGTTTACTCGGTAGCAAAATTTTTTCAAAGTCCTAGCGGCGTAGACCTTTCGCCGCCGGGAGCAAAGATTTTCTCGCCAAGAAGGTCAGTCATTTTTACTCCCGCCGTTTACTCGGTAGCAAAATTTTTTCAAAGTCCTAGCGGCGTAGACCTTTCGCCGCCG
>CAXDIW010000394.1:12500-15000 GCA_963989415.1 Cerceris ruficornis | reverse complement strand
TAGCCTCGCCTGATCTGAGGTCGTTGTGATAATTTCGTATTAGTTTCGATGGGCTCGCCGGAGCTCTCTAAAATTTATATTACACACACCTTCGAGGAGACTTGCACACACGTCAGATCGAGAGAGAGAGAATAAACACAGCAAATGGGAGAGCACACACAGAGAAAGAGAGAGCGAGCGAGCGGTTTCGTTCGAGCAGCGTAGAAGGTTGGAGGGACGACAAGTTTCTCGGTGCTGCTGGCCTGGTATTGTAACACAGAGAGAGATCGAGTTTTTGTCAAAGATCACTCTCTCGATGTGTACAAAACTGTTCGAACCAGACCCACACAGCCCGATCATTATACTTTTCGAATTGTCAATCTTCCTTCCCTTCTCGCGTATACCAACCACACTCTTTTCTTCTTTCTCCTCTTATGACGAATTTGTCATATAACTCTGAGATTCCCACTTTTCTCAACTTTCTGCCTCCTCTCTCAATCATCGCAATAATATATCTATCTATCTCCTCGTAGGAATACCGGCGGGTCACAGAAATCAAAACTAAACTTTAGTTCGGAGTCTGAGAAAGGTTTGGAACAACGACACGCCAATGTCGTGAGCACGCGACTGTGTCAGTCTTTTTCCTCGCTCTCCCACGACCATAGAGAAGGTTCGTTCGAGGACAGAGTTTCGTGAATTGTTCTTCCCGGACAATTTAACGTCGGTCCAGTATTTGTGTTTCTCTTTTCTCGGTAAACTATGCGCTCTGCTTAACCACTCTCCTACCTACCACACTCTTTAATTGTTACACACACACCCTCGCTCACAACTCTCTCTCTCTCTTTACACGTTCGAGAACTTGTCAGTTATTACAGCCACTCTCTGCACACGCTCTCCTGGTAGAGATATAATATATATTTCTTCTCCAGGAGGGTTCTTTTCGAGCAGATGCGGCAACGAAGAAGCTTGAGAGAGACAGTGAGAGTCTGGGTTAGGTCGGAGAATTTCAGAGCACAAAGCACCTCGAAATGGAACGCAAATTTAAGAGTCGGGGACTCGACGACCGGGCACGAAAATCTGCGACGATCGTGGGAGACACGAAATTGGCGGCGTGGAGCTCTCTCGGACGATTTCGTTCGATTGCGCAGATATCTTTGATAAAACAATTTCGTTCGAAACGCTACGATGAAAATCTCCTTCCCTAAGCAATTCCCTTTTGGCATTCTCGGATACCACAGCAGTTTCTCCTTCGTTCGAGGCATAGCATCATATGTGTATGTATTCTCTCTCGTTCGAGGATGCTTTGCCAGAAACTGCGGGAAAGAAAGGTAAGAGAGATATTATTTTCATCGCGCGGTATTACGTTCGATCTCTTTCTGTACGAAACTAAAAAGAGTTGTTCTCTGCGCAATCTAAGACGTACACGTCCTTTTCGTTCTTTCAATCCTCCGCACTTTTCTCGTTCTCTTATAATCATTTCAGACGACGTCGGATCCGCGTCGAGGAGAGACGTTATTATTCTCTTCCAGTCTGCGGCAAATTCCGACGAACGTCCAACAAATTCGCTCGTACGAGACTCTACTAGTGTCTTCTCCTCATGATGAAGGAAGCCACAAAGAGCCGCGCAAGCAGTTTTTGGGTACATAAACGACCCTCAGCCAGGCGTGGTCCGGGAATTATATCCGAGGACCGCAATGTGCGTTCGAAATGTCGATGTTCATGTGTCCTGCAGTTCACACGTTGACGCGCAATTAGCTGCGTTCTTCATCGACCCACGAGCCAAGTGATCCACCGTTCAGGGTTGTATTTGCATTATATGCTTTTTGCTTCGTATAGAAAGCAAACATGGTTCAGGTGTTCTCCCTCGGACAAGCCGAGGCTCGGTTTAACCGCGTTCCGGAGCGCTAGAACGAGGCCGAGCACCGTTAGTCGTTTAGATGACGACAACGGCAAAATCGGAGTTTAAGTTTGTCGATCCGACCGTGAGAACGAGCGTCCGCACCCTCGTCGTAACGAGACTACGCACACCAGTGCTTCATCGGCCGTCAGCACGGAGAGTGCCATCAAAAATTCTGACACGAAGGGGACAGCAATAATAACGTAGAGAGAGGAGCTCTGAGAAGAGAAGGGTCTTCGTGGATTGCGCCTTCGGGTATCCCGCAGCAGGCTCTTTCCACGCTAGTGTTCTACACCCCTCTTCCTTCATCAGAGCGCTTCCGTTCGAACTCTCAACAACGCTATTTTCGTTCAAATGTCCACACACACGAAGTACACGAGAGAACACTTCTTCGCAAACGGTAAAGTCGCAAAAGTAGTTCCGTGACGAGCTGCTTTGCTGTTTGTCGCCGCCGCCGCGCCGCAAAGGAAAGACCACTCTTCTTTCCCCTTTCAGCGACAACGACGACGACATTAGAGAGCAGTCGTTCTGGAACATCGTTCGAAAGCGAACTTATTTCCGGAGGCGCAAAATCTATCTCTTAAAATATTGTCGTTCGAATGAGACAGATCTCTTCCTCCTCTC
>CAXDIW010000394.1:0-7500 GCA_963989415.1 Cerceris ruficornis | reverse complement strand
AATTTCGGCGGGCGATCGAAGTGTCGTATTCTTGTAGAGCATCGCAAGCCATGAAACTTTCGTCCCAAACGTTTTCCTCTACAACGCTTTCCTATACCGATAAAATCGAGAGAAAAAATCGTAAAGTATGAAAATTTTTCTAAGTCCTAGCGGCGTAGACCTTTACAAGAGTGTGGAGCCTCAACGGTGCGACTTAGAGGAAAAAGTGTATCTTTCTTTTTTACGCAGAATCGAAAAAGAAACAACATTGCACTGGGCGAAAAATTTCGTTAATAGGCCAATTTTGCGACTTATTGTTGATTAACCGATTTCGTAAGGACGAGCGGCAGTGGTATTCCCGCCAAGACAGTAGAGCGGCAGCGGTGCGACCTAGAGGAAAATGTTTTAATACTTTCTGGTGCAGAATGGAAAGAGAAACAATATTGCCCGGGGCGAAAATTTTTGTTAATAAACAAATTTTTGCAACTTATTGTTAATTAAGCGATTTCCTAATTTCGGCGGGCGATCGAAGTGTCGTATTCTTGTAGAGCATCGCAAGCCATGAAACTTTCGTCCCAAACGTTTTCCTCTACAACGCTTTCCTATACCGATAAAATCGAGAGAAAAAATCGTAAAGTATGAAAATTTTTCTAAGTCCTAGCGGCGTAGACCTTTACAAGAGTGTGGAGCCTCAACGGTGCGACTTAGAGGAAAAAGTGTATCTTTCTTTTTTACGCAGAATCGAAAAAGAAACAACATTGCACTGGGCGAAAAATTTCGTTAATAGGCCAATTTTGCGACTTATTGTTGATTAACCGATTTCGTAAGGACGGGCGGCAGTGGTGTTTCCGCCAAGACAGTAGAGCGGCAGCGGTGCGACCTAGAGGAAAATGTTTTAATACTTTCTGGTGCAGAATGGAAAGAGAAACAATATTGCCCGGGGCGAAAATTTTTGTTAATAAACAAATTTTTGCAACTTATTGTTAATTAAGCGATTTCCTAATTTCGGCGGGCGATCGAAGTGTCGTATTCTTGTAGAGCATCGCAAGCCATGAAACTTTCGTCCCAAACGTTTTCCTCTACAACGCTTTCCTATACCGATAAAATCGAGAGAAAAAATCGTAAAGTATGAAAATTTTTCTAAGTCCTAGCGGCGTAGACCTTTACAAGAGTGTGGAGCCTCAACGGTGCGACTTAGAGGAAAAAGTGTATCTTTCTTTTTTACGCAGAATCGAAAAAGAAACAACATTGCACTGGGCGAAAAATTTCGTTAATAGGCCAATTTTGCGACTTATTGTTGATTAACCGATTTCGTAAGGACGAGCGGCAGTGGTATTCCCGCCAAGACAGTAGAGCGGCAGCGGTGCGACCTAGAGGAAAATGTTTTAATACTTTCTGGTGCAGAATGGAAAGAGAAACAATATTGCCCGGGGCGAAAATTTTTGTTAATAAACAAATTTTTGCAACTTATTGTTAATTAAGCGATTTCCTAATTTCGGCGGGCGATCGAAGTGTCGTATTCTTGTAGAGCATCGCAAGCCATGAAACTTTCGTCCCAAACGTTTTCCTCTACAACGCTTTCCTATACCGATAAAATCGAGAGAAAAAATCGTAAAGTATGAAAATTTTTCTAAGTCCTAGCGGCGTAGACCTTTACAAGAGTGTGGAGCCTCAACGGTGCGACTTAGAGGAAAAAGTGTATCTTTCTTTTTTACGCAGAATCGAAAAAGAAACAACATTGCACTGGGCGAAAAATTTCGTTAATAGGCCAATTTTGCGACTTATTGTTGATTAACCGCTTTCGTAAGGACGGGCGGCAGTGGTGTTTCCGCCAAGACAGTAGAGCGGCAGCGGTGCGACCTAGAGGAAAAAGTTTTAATACTTTCTGGCGCGGAATCGAAAGAGAAACAATATTGCCCGGGGCGAAAATTTTTGTTAATAAACAAATTTGTGCAACTTATTGTTAATTAACCGATTTCCTAATTTCGGCGGGCGATCGAAATGTCGTATTCTTGTAGAGCATCGCAAACCATGAAACTTTCGTCCCAAACGTTTTCCTCTACAACGCTTTCCTATACCGATAAAATCGAGAGAAAAAATCGTAAAGTATGAAAATTTTTCTAAGTCCTAGCGGCGTAGACCTTTACAAGAGTGTGGAGCCTCAACGGTGCGACTTAGAGGAAAAAGTGTATCTTTCTTTTTTACGCAGAATCGAAAAAGAAACAACATTGCACTGGGCGAAAAATTTCGTTAATAGGCCAATTTTGCGACTTATTGTTGATTAACCGCTTTCGTAAGGACGGGCGGCAGTGGTGTTTCCGCCAAGACAGTAGAGCGGCAGCGGTGCGACCTAGAGGAAAAAGTTTTAATACTTTCTGGCGCGGAATCGAAAGAGAAACAATATTGCCCGGGGCGAAAATTTTTGTTAATAAACAAATTTGTGCAACTTATTGTTAATTAACCGATTTCCTAATTTCGGCGGGCGATCGAAATGTCGTATTCTTGTAGAGCATCGCAAACCATGAAACTTTCGTCCCAAACGTTTTCCTCTACAACGCTTTCCTATACCGATAAAATCGAGAGAAAAAATCGTAAAGTATGAAAATTTTTCTAAGTCCTAGCGGCGTAGACCTTTACAAGAGTGTGGAGCCTCAACGGTGCGACTTAGAGGAAAAAGTGTATCTTTCTTTTTTACGCAGAATCGAAAAAGAAACAACATTGCACTGGGCGAAAAATTTCGTTAATAGGCCAATTTTGCGACTTATTGTTGATTAACCGATTTCGTAAGGACGAGCGGCAGTGGTATTCCCGCCAAGACAGTAGAGCGGCAGCGGTGCGACCTAGAGGAAAATGTTTTAATACTTTCTGGTGCAGAATGGAAAGAGAAACAATATTGCCCGGGGCGAAAATTTTTGTTAATAAACAAATTTTTGCAACTTATTGTTAATTAAGCGATTTCCTAATTTCGGCGGGCGATCGAAGTGTCGTATTCTTGTAGAGCATCGCAAGCCATGAAACTTTCGTCCCAAACGTTTTCCTCTACAACGCTTTCCTATACCGATAAAATCGAGAGAAAAAATCGTAAAGTATGAAAATTTTTCTAAGTCCTAGCGGCGTAGACCTTTACAAGAGTGTGGAGCCTCAACGGTGCGACTTAGAGGAAAAAGTGTATCTTTCTTTTTTACGCAGAATCGAAAAAGAAACAACATTGCACTGGGCGAAAAATTTCGTTAATAGGCCAATTTTGCGACTTATTGTTGATTAACCGATTTCGTAAGGACGGGCGGCAGTGGTGTTTCCGCCAAGACAGTAGAGCGGCAGCGGTGCGACCTAGAGGAAAATGTTTTAATACTTTCTGGTGCAGAATGGAAAGAGAAACAATATTGCCCGGGGCGAAAATTTTTGTTAATAAACAAATTTTTGCAACTTATTGTTAATTAAGCGATTTCCTAATTTCGGCGGGCGATCGAAGTGTCGTATTCTTGTAGAGCATCGCAAGCCATGAAACTTTCGTCCCAAACGTTTTCCTCTACAACGCTTTCCTATACCGATAAAATCGAGAGAAAAAATCGTAAAGTATGAAAATTTTTCTAAGTCCTAGCGGCGTAGACCTTTACAAGAGTGTGGAGCCTCAACGGTGCGACTTAGAGGAAAAAGTGTATCTTTCTTTTTTACGCAGAATCGAAAAAGAAACAACATTGCACTGGGCGAAAAATTTCGTTAATAGGCCAATTTTGCGACTTATTGTTGATTAACCGATTTCGTAAGGACGAGCGGCAGTGGTATTCCCGCCAAGACAGTAGAGCGGCAGCGGTGCGACCTAGAGGAAAATGTTTTAATACTTTCTGGTGCAGAATGGAAAGAGAAACAATATTGCCCGGGGCGAAATTTTTGTTAATAAACAAATTTTTGCAACTTATTGTTAATTAAGCGATTTCCTAATTTCGGCGGGCGATCGAAGTGTCGTATTCTTGTAGAGCATCGCAAGCCATGAAACTTTCGTCCAAACGTTTTCCTCTACAACGCTTTCCTATACCGATAAAATCGAGAGAAAAAATCGTAAAGTATGAAAATTTTTCTAAGTCCTAGCGGCGTAGACCTTTACAAGAGTGTGGAGCCTCAACGGTGCGACTTAGAGGAAAAAGTGTATCTTTCTTTTTTACGCAGAATCGAAAAAGAAACAACATTGCACTGGGCGAAAAATTTCGTTAATAGGCCAATTTTGCGACTTATTGTTGATTAACCGATTTCGTAAGGACGGGCGGCAGTGGTGTTTCCGCCAAGACAGTAGAGCGGCAGCGGTGCGACCTAGAGGAAAATGTTTTAATACTTTCTGGTGCAGAATGGAAAGAGAAACAATATTGCCCGGGGCGAAATTTTTGTTAATAAACAAATTTTTGCAACTTATTGTTAATTAAGCGATTTCCTAATTTCGGCGGGCGATCGAAGTGTCGTATTCTTGTAGAGCATCGCAAGCCATGAAACTTTCGTCCCAAACGTTTTCCTCTACAACGCTTTCCTATACCGATAAAATCGAGAGAAAAAATCGTAAAGTATGAAATTTTTCTAAGTCCTAGCGGCGTAGACCTTTACAAGAGTGTGGAGCCTCAACGGTGCGACTTAGAGGAAAAAGTGTATCTTTCTTTTTTACGCAGAATCGAAAAGAAACAACATTGCACTGGGCGAAAAATTTCGTTAATAGGCCAATTTTGCGACTTATTGTTGATTAACCGATTTCGTAAGGACGAGCGGCAGTGGTATTCCGCCAAGACAGTAGAGCGGCAGCGGTGCGACCTAGAGGAAAATGTTTTAATACTTTCTGGTGCAGAATGGAAAGAGAAACAATATTGCCCGGGGCGAAAATTTTTGTTAATAAACAAATTTTTGCAACTTATTGTTAATTAAGCGATTTCCTAATTTCGGCGGGCGATCGAAGTGTCGTATTCTTGTAGAGCATCGCAAGCCATGAAACTTTCGTCCCAAACGTTTTCCTCTACAACGCTTTCCTATACCGATAAATCGAGAGAAAAAATCGTAAAGTATGAAAATTTTTCTAAGTCCTAGCGGCGTAGACCTTTACAAGAGTGTGGAGCCTCAACGGTGCGACTTAGAGGAAAAAGTGTATCTTTCTTTTTTACGCAGAATCGAAAAAGAAACAACATTGCACTGGGCGAAAAATTTCGTTAATAGGCCAATTTTGCGACTTATTGTTGATTAACCGATTTCGTAAGGACGGGCGGCAGTGGTGTTTCCGCCAAGACAGTAGAGCGGCAGCGGTGCGACCTAGAGGAAAATGTTTTAATACTTTCTGGTGCAGAATGGAAAGAGAAACAATATTGCCCGGGGCGAAAATTTTTGTTAATAAACAAATTTTTGCAACTTATTGTTAATTAAGCGATTTCCTAATTTCGGCGGGCGATCGAAGTGTCGTATTCTTGTAGAGCATCGCAAGCCATGAAACTTTCGTCCAAACGTTTTCCTCTACAACGCTTTCCTATACCGATAAAATCGAGAGAAAAAATCGTAAAGTATGAAAATTTTTCTAAGTCCTAGCGGCGTAGACCTTTACAAGAGTGTGGAGCCTCAACGGTGCGACTTAGAGGAAAAAGTGTATCTTTCTTTTTTACGCAGAATCGAAAAAGAAACAACATTGCACTGGGCGAAAAATTTCGTTAATAGGCCAATTTTGCGACTTATTGTTGATTAACCGATTTCGTAAGGACGAGCGGCAGTGGTATTCCCGCCAAGACAGTAGAGCGGCAGCGGTGCGACCTAGAGGAAAATGTTTTAATACTTTCTGGTGCAGAATGGAAAGAGAAACAATATTGCCCGGGGCGAAAATTTTTGTTAATAAACAAATTTTTGCAACTTATTGTTAATTAAGCGATTTCCTAATTTCGGCGGGCGATCGAAGTGTCGTATTCTTGTAGAGCATCGCAAGCCATGAAACTTTCGTCCCAAACGTTTTCCTCTACAACGCTTTCCTATACCGATAAAATCGAGAGAAAAAATCGTAAAGTATGAAAATTTTTCTAAGTCCTAGCGGCGTAGACCTTTACAAGAGTGTGGAGCCTCAACGGTGCGACTTAGAGGAAAAAGTGTATCTTTCTTTTTTACGCAGAATCGAAAAAGAAACAACATTGCACTGGGCGAAAAATTTCGTTAATAGGCCAATTTTGCGACTTATTGTTGATTAACCGATTTCGTAAGGACGGGCGGCAGTGGTGTTTCCGCCAAGACAGTAGAGCGGCAGCGGTGCGACCTAGAGGAAAATGTTTTAATACTTTCTGGTGCAGAATGGAAAGAGAAACAATATTGCCCGGGGCGAAAATTTTTGTTAATAAACAAATTTTTGCAACTTATTGTTAATTAAGCGATTTCCTAATTTCGGCGGGCGATCGAAGTGTCGTATTCTTGTAGAGCATCGCAAGCCATGAAACTTTCGTCCCAAACGTTTTCCTCTACAACGCTTTCCTATACCGATAAAATCGAGAGAAAAAATCGTAAAGTATGAAAATTTTTCTAAGTCCTAGCGGCGTAGACCTTTACAAGAGTGTGGAGCCTCAACGGTGCGACTTAGAGGAAAAAGTGTATCTTTCTTTTTACGCAGAATCGAAAAAGAAACAACATTGCACTGGGCGAAAAATTTCGTTAATAGGCCAATTTTGCGACTTATTGTTGATTAACCGATTTCGTAAGGACGAGCGGCAGTGGTATTCCCGCCAAGACAGTAGAGCGGCAGCGGTGCGACCTAGAGGAAAATGTTTTAATACTTTCTGGTGCAGAATGGAAAGAGAAACAATATTGCCCGGGCGAAAATTTTTGTTAATAAACAAATTTTTGCAACTTATTGTTAATTAGCGATTTCCTAATTTCGGCGGGCGATCGAAGTGTCGTATTCTTGTAGAGCATCGCAAGCCATGAAACTTTCGTCCCAAACGTTTTCCTCTACAACGCTTTCCTATACCGATAAAATCGAGAGAAAAAATCGTAAAGTATGAAAATTTTTCTAAGTCCTAGCGGCGTAGACCTTTACAAGAGTGTGGAGCCTCAACGGTGCGACTTAGAGGAAAAAGTGTATCTTTCTTTTTTACGCAGAATCGAAAAAGAAACAACATTGCACTGGGCGAAAAATTTCGTTAATAGGCCAATTTTGCGACTTATTGTTGATTAACCGATTTCGTAAGGACGGGCGGCAGTGGTGTTTCCGCCAAGACAGTAGAGCGGCAGCGGTGCGACCTAGAGGAAAATGTTTTAATACTTTCTGGTGCAGAATGGAAAGAGAAACAATATTGCCGGGGCGAAAATTTTTGTTAATAAACAAATTTTTGCAACTTATTGTTAATTAAGCGATTTCCTAATTTCGGCGGGCGATCGAAGTGTCGTATTCTTGTAGAGCATCGCAAGCCATGAAACTTTCGTCCCAAACGTTTTCCTCTACAACGCTTTCCTATACCGATAAAATCGAGAGAAAAAATCGTAAAGTATGAAAATTTTTCTAAGTCCTAGCGGCGTAGACCT
>CAXDIW010000393.1:22500-36655 GCA_963989415.1 Cerceris ruficornis | reverse complement strand
TCGTAAAGTATGAAAATTTTTCTAAGTCCTAGCGGCGTAGACCTTTACAAGAGTGTGGAGCCTCAACGGTGCGACTTAGAGGAAAAAGTGTATCTTTCTTTTTTACGCAGAATCGAAAAAGAAACAACATTGCACTGGGCGAAAAATTTCGTTAATAGGCCAATTTTGCGACTTATTGTTGATTAACCGATTTCGTAAGGACGGGCGGCAGTGGTGTTTCCGCCAAGACAGTAGAGCGGCAGCGGTGCGACCTAGTGGAAAAAGTTTTAATACTTTCTGGCGCGGAATCGAAAGAGAAACAATATTGCCCGGGGCGAAAATTTTTGTTAATAAACAAATTTTTGCAACTTATTGTTAATTAACCGATTTCCTAATTTCGGCGGGCGATCGAAGGGTCGTATTCTTGTAGAGCATCGCAAGCCATGAAACTTTCGTCCCAAACGTTTTCCTCTACAACGCTTTCCTATACCGATAAAATCGAGAGAAAAAAATCGTAAAGTATGAAAATTTTTCTAAGTCCTAGCGGCGTAGACCTTTACAAGAGTGTGGAGCCTCAACGGTGCGACTTAGAGGAAAAAGTGTATCTTTCTTTTTTACGCAGAATCGAAAAAGAAACAACATTGCACTGGGCGAAAAATTTCGTTAATAGGCCAATTTTGCGACTTATTGTTGATTAACCGATTTCGTAAGGACGAGCGGCAGTGGTATTCCCGCCAAGACAGTAGAGCGGCAGCGGTGCGACCTAGAGGAAAATGTTTTAATACTTTCTGGTGCAGAATGGAAAGAGAAACAATATTGCCCGGGGCGAAAATTTTTGTTAATAAACAAATTTTTGCAACTTATTGTTAATTAACCGATTTCCTAATTTCGGCGGGCGATCGAAATGTCGTATTCTTGTAGAGCATCGCAAGCCATGAAACTTTCGTCCCAAACGTTTTCCTCTACAACGCTTTCCTATACCGATAAAATCGAGAGAAAAAATCGTAAAGTATGAAAATTTTTCTAAGTCCTAGCGGCGTAGACCTTTACAAGAGTGTGGAGCCTCAACGGTGCGACTTAGAGGAAAAAGTGTATCTTTCTTTTTTACGCAGAATCGAAAAAGAAACAACATTGCACTGGGCGAAAAATTTCGTTAATAGGCCAATTTTGCGACTTATTGTTGATTAACCGATTTCGTAAGGACGGGCGGCAGTGGTGTTTCCGCAAGACAGTAGAGCGGCAGCGGTGCGACCTAGTGGAAAAAGTTTTAATACTTTCTGGCGCGGAATCGAAAGAGAAACAATATTGCCCGGGGCGAAAATTTTTGTTAATAAACAAATTTTTGCAACTTATTGTTAATTAACCGATTTCCTAATTTCGGCGGGCGATCGAAGTGTCGTATTCTTGTAGAGCATCGCAAGCCATGAAACTTTCGTCCCAAACGTTTTCCTCTACAACGCTTTCCTATACCGATAAAATCGAGAGAAAAAATCGTAAAGTATGAAAATTTTTCTAAGTCCTAGCGGCGTAGACCTTTACAAGAGTGTGGAGCCTCAACGGTGCGACTTAGAGGAAAAAGTGTATCTTTCTTTTTTACGCAGAATCGAAAAAGAAACAACATTGCACTGGGCGAAAAATTTCGTTAATAGGCCAATTTTGCGACTTATTGTTGATTAACCGATTTCGTAAGGACGGGCGGCAGTGGTGTTTCCGCCAAGACAGTAGAGCGGCAGCGGTGCGACCTAGAGGAAAAAGTTTTAATACTTTCTGGCGCGGAATCGAAAGAGAAACAATATTGCCCGGGGGTGAAAATTTTTGTTAATAAACAAATTTTTGCAACTTATTGTTAATTAAGCGATTTCCTAATTTCGGCGGGCGATCGAAGTGTCGTATTCTTGTAGAGCATCGCAAGCCATGAAACTTTCGTCCCAAACGTTTTCCTCTACAACGCTTTCCTATACCGATAAAATCGAGAGAAAAAATCGTAAAGTATGAAAATTTTTCTAAGTCCTAGCGGCGTAGACCTTTACAAGAGTGTGGAGCCTCAACGGTGCGACTTAGAGGAAAAAGTGTATCTTTCTTTTTTACGCAGAATCGAAAAACAAACAACATTGCACTGGGCGAAAAATTTCGTTAATAGGCCAATTTTGCGACTTATTGTTGATTAACCGATTTCGTAAGGACGAGCGGCAGTGGTATTCCCGCCAAGACAGTAGAGCGGCAGCGGTGCGACCTAGAGGAAAAGTTTTAATACTTTCTGGCGCGGAATCGAAAGAGAAACAATATTGCCCGGGGCGAAAATTTTTGTTAATAAACAAATTTTTGCAACTTATTGTTAATTAACCGATTTCCTAATTTCGGCGGGCGATCGAAATGTCGTATTCTTGTAGAGCATCGCAAGCCATGAAACTTTCGTCCCAAACGTTTTCCTCTACAACGCTTTCCTATACCGATAAAATCGAGAGAAAAAATCGTAAAGTATGAAATTTTTCTAAGTCCTAGCGGCGTAGACCTTTACAAGAGTGTGGAGCCTCAACGGTGCGACTTAGAGGAAAAAGTGTATCTTTCTTTTTTACGCAGAATCGAAAAAGAAACAACATTGCACTGGGCGAAAAATTTCGTTAATAGGCCAATTTTGCGACTTATTGTTGATTAACCGATTTCGTAAGGACGAGCGGCAGTGGTATTCCCGCCAAGACAGTAGAGCGGCAGCGGTGCGACCTAGAGGAAAATGTTTTAATACTTTCTGGTGCAGAATGGAAAGAGAAACAATATTGCCCGGGGCGAAAATTTTTGTTAATAAACAAATTTTTGCAACTTATTGTTAATTAACCGATTTCCTAATTTCGGCGGGCGATCGAAATGTCGTATTCTTGTAGAGCATCGCAAGCCATGAAACTTTCGTCCCAAACGTTTTCCTCTACAACGCTTTCCTATACCGATAAAATCGAGAGAAAAAATCGTAAAGTATGAAAATTTTTCTAAGTCCTAGCGGCGTAGACCTTTACAAGAGTGTGGAGCCTCAACGGTGCGACTTAGAGGAAAAAGTGTATCTTTCTTTTTTACGCAGAATCGAAAAAGAAACAACATTGCACTGGGCGAAAAATTTCGTTAATAGGCCAATTTTGCGACTTATTGTTGATTAACCGATTTCGTAAGGACGGGCGGCAGTGGTGTTTCCGCCAAGACAGTAGAGCGGCAGCGGTGCGACCTAGTGGAAAAAGTTTTAATACTTTCTGGCGCGGAATCGAAAGAGAAACAATATTGCCCGGGGCGAAAATTTTTGTTAATAAACAAATTTTTGCAACTTATTGTTAATTAACCGATTTCCTAATTTCGGCGGGCGATCGAAATGTCGTATTCTTGTAGAGCATCGCAAGCCATGAAACTTTCGTCCCAAACGTTTTCCTCTACAACGCTTTCCTATACCGATAAAATCGAGAGAAAAAATCGTAAAGTATGAAAATTTTTCTAAGTCCTAGCGGCGTAGACCTTTACAAGAGTGTGGAGCCTCAACGGTGCGACTTAGAGGAAAAAGTGTATCTTTCTTTTTTACGCAGAATCGAAAAAGAAACAACATTGCACTGGGCGAAAAATTTCGTTAATAGGCCAATTTTGCGACTTATTGTTGATTAACCGATTTCGTAAGGACGGGCGGCAGTGGTGTTTCCGCCAAGACAGTAGAGCGGCAGCGGTGCGACCTAGTGGAAAAAGTTTTAATACTTTCTGGCGCGGAATCGAAAGAGAAACAATATTGCCCGGGGCGAAAATTTTTGTTAATAAACAAATTTTTGCAACTTATTGTTAATTAACCGATTTCCTAATTTCGGCGGGCGATCGAAGTGTCGTATTCTTGTAGAGCATCGCAAGCCATGAAACTTTCGTCCCAAACGTTTTCCTCTACAACGCTTTCCTATACCGATAAAATCGAGAGAAAAAATCGTAAAGTATGAAAATTTTTCTAAGTCCTAGCGGCGTAGACCTTTACAAGAGTGTGGAGCCTCAACGGTGCGACTTAGAGGAAAAAGTGTATCTTTCTTTTTTACGCAGAATCGAAAAAGAAACAACATTGCACTGGGCGAAAAATTTCGTTAATAGGCCAATTTTGCGACTTATTGTTGATTAACCGATTTCGTAAGGACGGGCGGCAGTGGTGTTTCCGCCAAGACAGTAGAGCGGCAGCGGTGCGACCTAGAGGAAAAAGTTTTAATACTTTCTGGCGCGGAATCGAAAGAGAAACAATATTGCCCGGGGTGAAAATTTTTGTTAATAAACAAATTTTTGCAACTTATTGTTAATTAAGCGATTTCCTAATTTCGGCGGGCGATCGAAGTGTCGTATTCTTGTAGAGCATCGCAAGCCATGAAACTTTCGTCCCAAACGTTTTCCTCTACAACGCTTTCCTATACCGATAAAATCGAGAGAAAAAATCGTAAAGTATGAAAATTTTTCTAAGTCCTAGCGGCGTAGACCTTTACAAGAGTGTGGAGCCTCAACGGTGCGACTTAGAGGAAAAAGTGTATCTTTCTTTTTTACGCAGAATCGAAAAACAAACAACATTGCACTGGGCGAAAAATTTCGTTAATAGGCCAATTTTGCGACTTATTGTTGATTAACCGATTTCGTAAGGACGAGCGGCAGTGGTATTCCCGCCAAGACAGTAGAGCGGCAGCGGTGCGACCTAGAGGAAAAAGTTTTAATACTTTCTGGCGCGGAATCGAAAGAGAAACAATATTGCCCGGGGCGAAAATTTTTGTTAATAAACAAATTTTTGCAACTTATTGTTAATTAACCGATTTCCTAATTTCGGCGGGCGATCGAAATGTCGTATTCTTGTAGAGCATCGCAAGCCATGAAACTTTCGTCCCAAACGTTTTCCTCTACAACGCTTTCCTATACCGATAAAATCGAGAGAAAAAATCGTAAAGTATGAAAATTTTTCTAAGTCCTAGCGGCGTAGACCTTTACAAGAGTGTGGAGCCTCAACGGTGCGACTTAGAGGAAAAAGTGTATCTTTCTTTTTTACGCAGAATCGAAAAAGAAACAACATTGCACTGGGCGAAAAATTTCGTTAATAGGCCAATTTTGCGACTTATTGTTGATTAACCGATTTCGTAAGGACGAGCGGCAGTGGTATTCCCGCCAAGACAGTAGAGCGGCAGCGGTGCGACCTAGAGGAAAATGTTTTAATACTTTCTGGTGCAGAATGGAAAGAGAAACAATATTGCCCGGGGCGAAAATTTTTGTTAATAAACAAATTTTTGCAACTTATTGTTAATTAACCGATTTCCTAATTTCGGCGGGCGATCGAAATGTCGTATTCTTGTAGAGCATCGCAAGCCATGAAACTTTCGTCCCAAACGTTTTCCTCTACAACGCTTTCCTATACCGATAAAATCGAGAGAAAAAATCGTAAAGTATGAAAATTTTTCTAAGTCCTAGCGGCGTAGACCTTTACAAGAGTGTGGAGCCTCAACGGTGCGACTTAGAGGAAAAAGTGTATCTTTCTTTTTTACGCAGAATCGAAAAAGAAACAACATTGCACTGGGCGAAAAATTTCGTTAATAGGCCAATTTTGCGACTTATTGTTGATTAACCGATTTCGTAAGGACGAGCGGCAGTGGTATTCCCGCCAAGACAGTAGAGCGGCAGCGGTGCGACCTAGAGGAAAATGTTTTAATACTTTCTGGTGCAGAATGGAAAGAGAAACAATATTGCCCGGGGCGAAAATTTTTGTTAATAAACAAATTTTTGCAACTTATTGTTAATTAACCGATTTCCTAATTTCGGCGGGCGATCGAAATGTCGTATTCTTGTAGAGCATCGCAAGCCATGAAACTTTCGTCCCAAACGTTTTCCTCTACAACGCTTTCCTATACCGATAAAATCGAGAGAAAAAATCGTAAAGTATGAAAATTTTTCTAAGTCCTAGCGGCGTAGACCTTTACAAGAGTGTGGAGCCTCAACGGTGCGACTTAGAGGAAAAAGTGTATCTTTCTTTTTTACGCAGAATCGAAAAAGAAACAACATTGCACTGGGCGAAAAATTTCGTTAATAGGCCAATTTTGCGACTTATTGTTGATTAACCGATTTCGTAAGGACGGGCGGCAGTGGTGTTTCCGCCAAGACAGTAGAGCGGCAGCGGTGCGACCTAGTGGAAAAAGTTTTAATACTTTCTGGCGCGGAATCGAAAGAGAAACAATATTGCCCGGGGCGAAAATTTTTGTTAATAAACAAATTTTTGCAACTTATTGTTAATTAACCGATTTCCTAATTTCGGCGGGCGATCGAAGGGTCGTATTCTTGTAGAGCATCGCAAGCCATGAAACTTTCGTCCCAAACGTTTTCCTCTACAACGCTTTCCTATACCGATAAAATCGAGAGAAAAAATCGTAAAGTATGAAAATTTTTCTAAGTCCTAGCGGCGTAGACCTTTACAAGAGTGTGGAGCCTCAACGGTGCGACTTAGAGGAAAAAGTGTATCTTTCTTTTTTACGCAGAATCGAAAAAGAAACAACATTGCACTGGGCGAAAAATTTCGTTAATAGGCCAATTTTGCGACTTATTGTTGATTAACCGATTTCGTAAGGACGAGCGGCAGTGGTATTCCCGCCAAGACAGTAGAGCGGCAGCGGTGCGACCTAGAGGAAAATGTTTTAATACTTTCTGGTGCAGAATGGAAAGAGAAACAATATTGCCCGGGGCGAAAATTTTTGTTAATAAACAAATTTTTGCAACTTATTGTTAATTAACCGATTTCCTAATTTCGGCGGGCGATCGAAATGTCGTATTCTTGTAGAGCATCGCAAGCCATGAAACTTTCGTCCCAAACGTTTTCCTCTACAACGCTTTCCTATACCGATAAAATCGAGAGAAAAAATCGTAAAGTATGAAAATTTTTCTAAGTCCTAGCGGCGTAGACCTTTACAAGAGTGTGGAGCCTCAACGGTGCGACTTAGAGGAAAAAGTGTATCTTTCTTTTTTACGCAGAATCGAAAAAGAAACAACATTGCACTGGGCGAAAAATTTCGTTAATAGGCCAATTTTGCGACTTATTGTTGATTAACCGATTTCGTAAGGACGAGCGGCAGTGGTATTCCCGCCAAGACAGTAGAGCGGCAGCGGTGCGACCTAGAGGAAAATGTTTTAATACTTTCTGGTGCAGAATGGAAAGAGAAACAATATTGCCCGGGGCGAAAATTTTTGTTAATAAACAAATTTTTGCAACTTATTGTTAATTAACCGATTTCCTAATTTCGGCGGGCGATCGAAATGTCGTATTCTTGTAGAGCATCGCAAGCCATGAAACTTTCGTCCCAAACGTTTTCCTCTACAACGCTTTCCTATACCGATAAAATCGAGAGAAAAAATCGTAAAGTATGAAAATTTTTCTAAGTCCTAGCGGCGTAGACCTTTACAAGAGTGTGGAGCCTCAACGGTGCGACTTAGAGGAAAAAGTGTATCTTTCTTTTTTACGCAGAATCGAAAAAGAAACAACATTGCACTGGGCGAAAAATTTCGTTAATAGGCCAATTTTGCGACTTATTGTTGATTAACCGATTTCGTAAGGACGGGCGGCAGTGGTGTTTCCGCCAAGACAGTAGAGCGGCAGCGGTGCGACCTAGAGGAAAAAGTTTTAATACTTTCTGGCGCGGAATCGAAAGAGAAACAATATTGCCCGGGGTGAAAATTTTTGTTAATAAACAAATTTTTGCAACTTATTGTTAATTAAGCGATTTCCTAATTTCGGCGGGCGATCGAAGTGTCGTATTCTTGTAGAGCATCGCAAGCCATGAAACTTTCGTCCCAAACGTTTTCCTCTACAACGCTTTCCTATACCGATAAAATCGAGAGAAAAAATCGTAAAGTATGAAAATTTTTCTAAGTCCTAGCGGCGTAGACCTTTACAAGAGTGTGGAGCCTCAACGGTGCGACTTAGAGGAAAAAGTGTATCTTTCTTTTTTACGCAGAATCGAAAAAGAAACAACATTGCACTGGGCGAAAAATTTCGTTAATAGGCCAATTTTGCGACTTATTGTTGATTAACCGATTTCGTAAGGACGAGCGGCAGTGGTATTCCCGCCAAGACAGTAGAGCGGCAGCGGTGCGACCTAGAGGAAAATGTTTTAATACTTTCTGGTGCAGAATGGAAAGAGAAACAATATTGCCCGGGGCGAAAATTTTTGTTAATAAACAAATTTTTGCAACTTATTGTTAATTAACCGATTTCCTAATTTCGGCGGGCGATCGAAATGTCGTATTCTTGTAGAGCATCGCAAGCCATGAAACTTTCGTCCCAAACGTTTTCCTCTACAACGCTTTCCTATACCGATAAAATCGAGAGAAAAAATCGTAAAGTATGAAAATTTTTCTAAGTCCTAGCGGCGTAGACCTTTACAAGAGTGTGGAGCCTCAACGGTGCGACTTAGAGGAAAAAGTGTATCTTTCTTTTTTACGCAGAATCGAAAAAGAAACAACATTGCACTGGGCGAAAAATTTCGTTAATAGGCCAATTTTGCGACTTATTGTTGATTAACCGATTTCGTAAGGACGAGCGGCAGTGGTATTCCCGCCAAGACAGTAGAGCGGCAGCGGTGCGACCTAGAGGAAAATGTTTTAATACTTTCTGGTGCAGAATGGAAAGAGAAACAATATTGCCCGGGGCGAAAATTTTTGTTAATAAACAAATTTTTGCAACTTATTGTTAATTAACCGATTTCCTAATTTCGGCGGGCGATCGAAATGTCGTATTCTTGTAGAGCATCGCAAGCCATGAAACTTTCGTCCCAAACGTTTTCCTCTACAACGCTTTCCTATACCGATAAAATCGAGAGAAAAAATCGTAAAGTATGAAAATTTTTCTAAGTCCTAGCGGCGTAGACCTTTACAAGAGTGTGGAGCCTCAACGGTGCGACTTAGAGGAAAAAGTGTATCTTTCTTTTTTACGCAGAATCGAAAAAGAAACAACATTGCACTGGGCGAAAAATTTCGTTAATAGGCCAATTTTGCGACTTATTGTTGATTAACCGATTTCGTAAGGACGGGCGGCAGTGGTGTTTCCGCCAAGACAGTAGAGCGGCAGCGGTGCGACCTAGTGGAAAAAGTTTTAATACTTTCTGGCGCGGAATCGAAAGAGAAACAATATTGCCCGGGGCGAAAATTTTTGTTAATAAACAAATTTTTGCAACTTATTGTTAATTAACCGATTTCCTAATTTCGGCGGGCGATCGAAATGTCGTATTCTTGTAGAGCATCGCAAGCCATGAAACTTTCGTCCCAAACGTTTTCCTCTACAACGCTTTCCTATACCGATAAAATCGAGAGAAAAAATCGTAAAGTATGAAAATTTTTCTAAGTCCTAGCGGCGTAGACCTTTACAAGAGTGTGGAGCCTCAACGGTGCGACTTAGAGGAAAAAGTGTATCTTTCTTTTTTACGCAGAATCGAAAAAGAAACAACATTGCACTGGGCGAAAAATTTCGTTAATAGGCCAATTTTGCGACTTATTGTTGATTAACCGATTTCGTAAGGACGAGCGGCAGTGGTATTCCCGCCAAGACAGTAGAGCGGCAGCGGTGCGACCTAGAGGAAAATGTTTTAATACTTTCTGGTGCAGAATGGAAAGAGAAACAATATTGCCCGGGGCGAAAATTTTTGTTAATAAACAAATTTTTGCAACTTATTGTTAATTAACCGATTTCCTAATTTCGGCGGGCGATCGAAATGTCGTATTCTTGTAGAGCATCGCAAGCCATGAAACTTTCGTCCCAAACGTTTTCCTCTACAACGCTTTCCTATACCGATAAAATCGAGAGAAAAAATCGTAAAGTATGAAAATTTTTCTAAGTCCTAGCGGCGTAGACCTTTACAAGAGTGTGGAGCCTCAACGGTGCGACTTAGAGGAAAAAGTGTATCTTTCTTTTTTACGCAGAATCGAAAAAGAAACAACATTGCACTGGGCGAAAAATTTCGTTAATAGGCCAATTTTGCGACTTATTGTTGATTAACCGATTTCGTAAGGACGGGCGGCAGTGGTGTTTCCGCCAAGACAGTAGAGCGGCAGCGGTGCGACCTAGTGGAAAAAGTTTTAATACTTTCTGGCGCGGAATCGAAAGAGAAACAATATTGCCCGGGGCGAAAATTTTTGTTAATAAACAAATTTTTGCAACTTATTGTTAATTAACCGATTTCCTAATTTCGGCGGGCGATCGAAGTGTCGTATTCTTGTAGAGCATCGCAAGCCATGAAACTTTCGTCCCAAACGTTTTCCTCTACAACGCTTTCCTATACCGATAAAATCGAGAGAAAAAATCGTAAAGTATGAAAATTTTTCTAAGTCCTAGCGGCGTAGACCTTTACAAGAGTGTGGAGCCTCAACGGTGCGACTTAGAGGAAAAAGTGTATCTTTCTTTTTTACGCAGAATCGAAAAAGAAACAACATTGCACTGGGCGAAAAATTTCGTTAATAGGCCAATTTTGCGACTTATTGTTGATTAACCGATTTCGTAAGGACGGGCGGCAGTGGTGTTTCCGCCAAGACAGTAGAGCGGCAGCGGTGCGACCTAGAGGAAAAAGTTTTAATACTTTCTGGCGCGGAATCGAAAGAGAAACAATATTGCCCGGGGTGAAAATTTTTGTTAATAAACAAATTTTTGCAACTTATTGTTAATTAAGCGATTTCCTAATTTCGGCGGGCGATCGAAGTGTCGTATTCTTGTAGAGCATCGCAAGCCATGAAACTTTCGTCCCAAACGTTTTCCTCTACAACGCTTTCCTATACCGATAAAATCGAGAGAAAAAATCGTAAAGTATGAAAATTTTTCTAAGTCCTAGCGGCGTAGACCTTTACAAGAGTGTGGAGCCTCAACGGTGCGACTTAGAGGAAAAAGTGTATCTTTCTTTTTTACGCAGAATCGAAAAACAAACAACATTGCACTGGGCGAAAAATTTCGTTAATAGGCCAATTTTGCGACTTATTGTTGATTAACCGATTTCGTAAGGACGAGCGGCAGTGGTATTCCCGCCAAGACAGTAGAGCGGCAGCGGTGCGACCTAGAGGAAAAAGTTTTAATACTTTCTGGCGCGGAATCGAAAGAGAAACAATATTGCCCGGGGCGAAAATTTTTGTTAATAAACAAATTTTTGCAACTTATTGTTAATTAACCGATTTCCTAATTTCGGCGGGCGATCGAAATGTCGTATTCTTGTAGAGCATCGCAAGCCATGAAACTTTCGTCCCAAACGTTTTCCTCTACAACGCTTTCCTATACCGATAAAATCGAGAGAAAAAATCGTAAAGTATGAAAATTTTTCTAAGTCCTAGCGGCGTAGACCTTTACAAGAGTGTGGAGCCTCAACGGTGCGACTTAGAGGAAAAAGTGTATCTTTCTTTTTTACGCAGAATCGAAAAAGAAACAACATTGCACTGGGCGAAAAATTTCGTTAATAGGCCAATTTTGCGACTTATTGTTGATTAACCGATTTCGTAAGGACGAGCGGCAGTGGTATTCCCGCCAAGACAGTAGAGCGGCAGCGGTGCGACCTAGAGGAAAATGTTTTAATACTTTCTGGTGCAGAATGGAAAGAGAAACAATATTGCCCGGGGCGAAAATTTTTGTTAATAAACAAATTTTTGCAACTTATTGTTAATTAACCGATTTCCTAATTTCGGCGGGCGATCGAAATGTCGTATTCTTGTAGAGCATCGCAAGCCATGAAACTTTCGTCCCAAACGTTTTCCTCTACAACGCTTTCCTATACCGATAAAATCGAGAGAAAAAATCGTAAAGTATGAAAATTTTTCTAAGTCCTAGCGGCGTAGACCTTTACAAGAGTGTGGAGCCTCAACGGTGCGACTTAGAGGAAAAAGTGTATCTTTCTTTTTTACGCAGAATCGAAAAAGAAACAACATTGCACTGGGCGAAAAATTTCGTTAATAGGCCAATTTTGCGACTTATTGTTGATTAACCGATTTCGTAAGGACGAGCGGCAGTGGTATTCCCGCCAAGACAGTAGAGCGGCAGCGGTGCGACCTAGAGGAAAATGTTTTAATACTTTCTGGTGCAGAATGGAAAGAGAAACAATATTGCCCGGGGCGAAAATTTTTGTTAATAAACAAATTTTTGCAACTTATTGTTAATTAACCGATTTCCTAATTTCGGCGGGCGATCGAAATGTCGTATTCTTGTAGAGCATCGCAAGCCATGAAACTTTCGTCCCAAACGTTTTCCTCTACAACGCTTTCCTATACCGATAAAATCGAGAGAAAAAATCGTAAAGTATGAAAATTTTTCTAAGTCCTAGCGGCGTAGACCTTTACAAGAGTGTGGAGCCTCAACGGTGCGACTTAGAGGAAAAAGTGTATCTTTCTTTTTTACGCAGAATCGAAAAAGAAACAACATTGCACTGGGCGAAAAATTTCGTTAATAGGCCAATTTTGCGACTTATTGTTGATTAACCGATTTCGTAAGGACGGGCGGCAGTGGTGTTTCCGCCAAGACAGTAGAGCGGCAGCGGTGCGACCTAGTGGAAAAAGTTTTAATACTTTCTGGCGCGGAATCGAAAGAGAAACAATATTGCCCGGGGCGAAAATTTTTGTTAATAAAGAAATTTTTGCAACTTATTGTTAATTAAGCGATTTCCTAATTTCGGCGGGCGATCGAAATGTCGTATTCTTGTAGAGCATCGCAAACCATGAAACTTTCGTCCCAAACGTTTTCCTCTACAACGCTTTCCTATACCGATAAAATCGAGAGAAAAAATCGTAAAGTATGAAAATTTTTCTAAGTCCTAGCGGCGTAGACCTTTCGCCGCCGGGAGCAAAGATTTTCTCGCCAAGAAGGTCAGTCATTTTTACTCCCGCCGTTTACTCGGTAGCAAAATTTTTTCTAAGTCCTAGCGGCGTAGACCTTTCGCCGCCGGGAGCAAAGATTTTCTCGCCAAGAAGGTCAGTCATTTTTACTCCCGCCGTTTACTCGGTAGCAAAATTTTTTCAAAGTCCTAGCGGCGTAGACCTTTCGCCGCCGGGAGTAAAATTTTTTCTAAGTCCTAGCGGCGTAGACCTTTCGCCGCCGGGAGCAAAGATTTTCTCGCCAAGAAGGTCAGTCATTTTTACTCCCGCCGTTTACTCGGTAGCAAAATTTTTTCAAAGTCCTAGCGGCGTAGACCTTTCGCCGCCGGGAGTAAAATTTTTTCAAAGTCCTAGCGGCGTAGACCTTTCGCCGCCGGGAGTAAAATTTTTTCTAAGTCCTAGCGGCGTAGACCTTTCGCCGCCGGGAGTAAAATTTTTTCAAAGTCCTAGCGGCGTAGACCTTTCGCCGCCGGGAGCAAAGATTTTCTCGCCAAGAAGGTCAGTCATTTTTACTCCCGCCGTTTACTCGGTAGCAAAATTTTTTCAAAGTCCTAGCGGCGTAGACCTTTCGCCGCCGGGAGTAAAATTTTTTCTAAGTCCTAGCGGCGTAGACCTTTCGCCGCCGGGAGCAAAGATTTTCTCGCCAAGAAGGTCAGTCATTTTTACTCCCGCCGTTTACTCGGTAGCAAAATTTTTTCAAAGTCCTAGCGGCGTAGACCTTTCGCCGCCGGGAGTAAAATTTTTTCTAAGTCCTAGCGGCGTAGACCTTTCGCCGCCGGGAGCAAAGATTTTCTCGCCAAGAAGGTCAGTCATTTTTACTCCCGCCGTTTACTCGGTAGCAAAATTTTTTCAAAGTCCTAGCGGCGTAGACCTTTCGCCGCCGGGAGTAAAATTTTTTCAAAGTCCTAGCGGCGTAGACCTTTCGCCGCCGGGAGTAAAATTTTTTCTAAGTCCTAGCGGCGTAGACCTTTCGCCGCCGGGAGTAAAATTTTTTCAAAGTCCTAGCGGCGTAGACCTTTCGCCGCCGGGAGCAAAGATTTTCTCGCCAAGAAGGTCAGTCATTTTTACTCCCGCCGTTTACTCGGTAGCAAAATTTTTTCAAAGTCCTAGCGGCGTAGACCTTTCGCCGCCGGGAGTAAAATTTTTTCTAAGTCCTAGCGGCGTAGACCTTTCGCCGCCGGGAGCAAAGATTTTCTCGCCAAGAAGGTCAGTCATTTTTACTCCCGCCGTTTACTCGGTAGCAAAATTTTTTCAAAGTCCTAGCGGCGTAGACCTTTCGCCGCCGGGAGTAAAATTTTTTCTAAGTCCTAGCGGCGTAGACCTTTCG
>CAXDIW010000393.1:12500-15000 GCA_963989415.1 Cerceris ruficornis | reverse complement strand
AGCAGCGTAGAAGGTTGGAGGGACGACAAGTTTCTCGGTGCTGCTGGCCTGGTATTGTAACACAGAGAGAGATCGAGTTTTTGTCAAAGATCACTCTCTCGATGTGTACAAAACTGTTCGAACCAGACCCACACAGCCCGATCATTATACTTTTCGAATTGTCAATCTTCCTTCCCTTCTCCGCGTATACCACCACACTCTTTTCTTCTTTCTCCTCTTATGACGAATTTGTCATATAACTCTGAGATTCCCACTTTTCTCAACTTTCTGCCTCCTCTCTCAATCATCGCAATAATATATCTATCTATCTCCTCGTAGGAATACCGGCGGGTCACAGAAATCAAAACTAAACTTTAGTTCGGAGTCTGAGAAAGGTTTGGAACAACGACACGCCAATGTCGTGAGCACGCGACTGTGTCAGTCTTTTTCCTCGCTCTCCCACGACCATAGAGAAGGTTCGTTCGAGGACAGAGTTTCGTGAATTGTTCTTCCCGGACAATTTAACGTCGGTCCAGTATTTGTGTTTCTCTTTTCTCGGTAAACTATGCGCTCTGCTTAACCACTCTCCTACCTACCACACTCTTTAATTGTTACACACACACCCTCGCTCACAACTCTCTCTCTCTCTTTACACGTTCGAGAACTTGTCAGTTATTACAGCCACTCTCTGCACACGCTCTCCTGGTAGAGATATAATATATATTTCTTCTCCAGGAGGGTTCTTTTCGAGCAGATGCGGCAACGAAGAAGCTTGAGAGAGACAGTGAGAGTCTGGGTTAGGTCGGAGAATTTCAGAGCACAAAGCACCTCGAAATGGAACGCAAATTTAAGAGTCGGGGACTCGACGACCGGGCACGAAAATCTGCGACGATCGTGGGAGACACGAAATTGGCGGCGTGGAGCTCTCTCGGACGATTTCGTTCGATTGCGCAGATATCTTTGATAAAACAATTTCGTTCGAAACGCTACGATGAAAATCTCCTTCCCTAAGCAATTCCCTTTTGGCATTCTCGGATACCACAGCAGTTTCTCCTTCGTTCGAGGCATAGCATCATATGTGTATGTATTCTCTCTCGTTCGAGGATGCTTTGCCAGAAACTGCGGGAAAGAAAGGTAAGAGAGATATTATTTTCATCGCGCGGTATTACGTTCGATCTCTTTCTGTACGAAACTAAAAAGAGTTGTTCTCTGCGCAATCTAAGACGTACACGTCCTTTTCGTTCTTTCAATCCTCCGCACTTTTCTCGTTCTCTTATAATCATTTCAGACGACGTCGGATCCGCGTCGAGGAGAGACGTTATTATTCTCTTCCAGTCTGCGGCAAATTCCGACGAACGTCCAACAAATTCGCTCGTACGAGACTCTACTAGTGTCTTCTCCTCATGATGAAGGAAGCCACAAAGAGCCGCGCAAGCAGTTTTTGGGTACATAAACGACCCTCAGCCAGGCGTGGTCCGGGAATTATATCCGAGGACCGCAATGTGCGTTCGAAATGTCGATGTTCATGTGTCCTGCAGTTCACACGTTGACGCGCAATTAGCTGCGTTCTTCATCGACCCACGAGCCAAGTGATCCACCGTTCAGGGTTGTATTTGCATTATATGCTTTTTGCTTCGTATAGAAAGCAAACATGGTTCAGGTGTTCTCCCTCGGACAAGCCGAGGCTCGGTTTAACCGCGTTCCGGAGCGCTAGAACGAGGCCGAGCACCGTTAGTCGTTTAGATGACGACAACGGCAAAATCGGAGTTTAAGTTTGTCGATCCGACCGTGAGAACGAGCGTCCGCACCCTCGTCGTAACGAGACTACGCACACCAGTGCTTCATCGGCCGTCAGCACGGAGAGTGCCATCAAAAATTCTGACACGAAGGGGACAGCAATAATAACGTAGAGAGAGGAGCTCTGAGAAGAGAAGGGTCTTCGTGGATTGCGCCTTCGGGTATCCCGCAGCAGGCTCTTTCCACGCTAGTGTTCTACACCCCTCTTCCTTCATCAGAGCGCTTCCGTTCGAACTCTCAACAACGCTATTTTCGTTCAAATGTCCACACACACGAAGTACACGAGAGAACACTTCTTCGCAAACGGTAAAGTCGCAAAAGTAGTTCCGTGACGAGCTGCTTTGCTGTTTGTCGCCGCCGCCGCGCCGCAAAGGAAAGACCACTCTTCTTTCCCCTTTCAGCGACAACGACGACGACATTAGAGAGCAGTCGTTCTGGAACATCGTTCGAAAGCGAACTTATTTCCGGAGGCGCAAAATCTATCTCTTAAAATATTGTCGTTCGAATGAGACAGATCTCTTCCTCCTCTCTCTCTCTTCTCATAATACTTCGTCGCGCAAAACTACACGCCGGCACACATTGCCCGACCGAACGCACAACAACGCATTCTCCTTCCTCTCAGTGTGTGGGGAGAAAGCCTCATCAAACGAGGACTCTCCGCCGATCGTTCGAACTGAGAAGAAGCACACTTGTGGACGGACGGGTTCACTCGACGCGCGTAGTT
>CAXDIW010000393.1:0-7500 GCA_963989415.1 Cerceris ruficornis | reverse complement strand
TAGAGGAAAAAGTGTATCTTTCTTTTTTACGCAGAATCGAAAAAGAAACAACATTGCACTGGGCGAAAAATTTCGTTAATAGGCCAATTTTGCGACTTATTGTTGATTAACCGATTTCGTAAGGACGAGCGGCAGTGGTATTCCCGCCAAGACAGTAGAGCGGCAGCGGTGCGACCTAGAGGAAAATGTTTTAATACTTTCTGGTGCAGAATGGAAAGAGAAACAATATTGCCCGGGGCGAAAATTTTTGTTAATAAACAAATTTTTGCAACTTATTGTTAATTAAGCGATTTCCTAATTTCGGCGGGCGATCGAAGTGTCGTATTCTTGTAGAGCATCGCAAGCCATGAAACTTTCGTCCCAAACGTTTTCCTCTACAACGCTTTCCTATACCGATAAAATCGAGAGAAAAAATCGTAAAGTATGAAAATTTTTCTAAGTCCTAGCGGCGTAGACCTTTACAAGAGTGTGGAGCCTCAACGGTGCGACTTAGAGGAAAAAGTGTATCTTTCTTTTTTACGCAGAATCGAAAAAGAAACAACATTGCACTGGGCGAAAAATTTCGTTAATAGGCCAATTTTGCGACTTATTGTTGATTAACCGATTTCGTAAGGACGAGCGGCAGTGGTATTCCCGCCAAGACAGTAGAGCGGCAGCGGTGCGACCTAGAGGAAAATGTTTTAATACTTTCTGGTGCAGAATGGAAAGAGAAACAATATTGCCCGGGGCGAAAATTTTTGTTAATAAACAAATTTTTGCAACTTATTGTTAATTAAGCGATTTCCTAATTTCGGCGGGCGATCGAAGTGTCGTATTCTTGTAGAGCATCGCAAGCCATGAAACTTTCGTCCCAAACGTTTTCCTCTACAACGCTTTCCTATACCGATAAAATCGAGAGAAAAAATCGTAAAGTATGAAAATTTTTCTAAGTCCTAGCGGCGTAGACCTTTACAAGAGTGTGGAGCCTCAACGGTGCGACTTAGAGGAAAAAGTGTATCTTTCTTTTTTACGCAGAATCGAAAAAGAAACAACATTGCACTGGGCGAAAAATTTCGTTAATAGGCCAATTTTGCGACTTATTGTTGATTAACCGATTTCGTAAGGACGGGCGGCAGTGGTGTTTCCGCCAAGACAGTAGAGCGGCAGCGGTGCGACCTAGAGGAAAATGTTTTAATACTTTCTGGTGCAGAATGGAAAGAGAAACAATATTGCCCGGGGCGAAAATTTTTGTTAATAAACAAATTTTTGCAACTTATTGTTAATTAAGCGATTTCCTAATTTCGGCGGGCGATCGAAGTGTCGTATTCTTGTAGAGCATCGCAAGCCATGAAACTTTCGTCCCAAACGTTTTCCTCTACAACGCTTTCCTATACCGATAAAATCGAGAGAAAAAATCGTAAAGTATGAAAATTTTTCTAAGTCCTAGCGGCGTAGACCTTTACAAGAGTGTGGAGCCTCAACGGTGCGACTTAGAGGAAAAAGTGTATCTTTCTTTTTTACGCAGAATCGAAAAAGAAACAACATTGCACTGGGCGAAAAATTTCGTTAATAGGCCAATTTTGCGACTTATTGTTGATTAACCGATTTCGTAAGGACGAGCGGCAGTGGTATTCCCGCCAAGACAGTAGAGCGGCAGCGGTGCGACCTAGAGGAAAATGTTTTAATACTTTCTGGTGCAGAATGGAAAGAGAAACAATATTGCCCGGGGCGAAAATTTTTGTTAATAAACAAATTTTTGCAACTTATTGTTAATTAAGCGATTTCCTAATTTCGGCGGGCGATCGAAGTGTCGTATTCTTGTAGAGCATCGCAAGCCATGAAACTTTCGTCCCAAACGTTTTCCTCTACAACGCTTTCCTATACCGATAAAATCGAGAGAAAAAATCGTAAAGTATGAAAATTTTTCTAAGTCCTAGCGGCGTAGACCTTTACAAGAGTGTGGAGCCTCAACGGTGCGACTTAGAGGAAAAAGTGTATCTTTCTTTTTACGCAGAATCGAAAAAGAAACAACATTGCACTGGGCGAAAAATTTCGTTAATAGGCCAATTTTGCGACTTATTGTTGATTAACCGATTTCGTAAGGACGGGCGGCAGTGGTGTTTCCGCCAAGACAGTAGAGCGGCAGCGGTGCGACCTAGAGGAAAATGTTTTAATACTTTCTGGTGCAGAATGGAAAGAGAAACAATATTGCCCGGGGCGAAAATTTTTGTTAATAAACAAATTTTTGCAACTTATTGTTAATTAAGCGATTTCCTAATTTCGGCGGGCGATCGAAGTGTCGTATTCTTGTAGAGCATCGCAAGCCATGAAACTTTCGTCCCAAACGTTTTCCTCTACAACGCTTTCCTATACCGATAAAATCGAGAGAAAAAATCGTAAAGTATGAAAATTTTTCTAAGTCCTAGCGGCGTAGACCTTTACAAGAGTGTGGAGCCTCAACGGTGCGACTTAGAGGAAAAAGTGTATCTTTCTTTTTTACGCAGAATCGAAAAAGAAACAACATTGCACTGGGCGAAAAATTTCGTTAATAGGCCAATTTTGCGACTTATTGTTGATTAACCGATTTCGTAAGGACGAGCGGCAGTGGTATTCCCGCCAAGACAGTAGAGCGGCAGCGGTGCGACCTAGAGGAAAATGTTTTAATACTTTCTGGTGCAGAATGGAAAGAGAAACAATATTGCCCGGGCGAAAATTTTTGTTAATAAACAAATTTTTGCAACTTATTGTTAATTAAGCGATTTTCCTAATTTCGGCGGGCGATCGAAGTGTCGTATTCTTGTAGAGCATCGCAAGCCATGAAACTTTCGTCCCAAACGTTTTCCTCTACAACGCTTTCCTATACCGATAAAATCGAGAGAAAAAATCGTAAAGTATGAAAATTTTTCTAAGTCCTAGCGGCGTAGACCTTTACAAGAGTGTGGAGCCTCAACGGTGCGACTTAGAGGAAAAAGTGTATCTTTCTTTTTTACGCAGAATCGAAAAAGAAACAACATTGCACTGGGCGAAAATTTCGTTAATAGGCCAATTTTGCGACTTATTGTTGATTAACCGCTTTCGTAAGGACGGGCGGCAGTGGTGTTTCCGCCAAGACAGTAGAGCGGCAGCGGTGCGACCTAGAGGAAAAAGTTTTAATACTTTCTGGCGCGGAATCGAAAGAGAAACAATATTGCCCGGGGCGAAAATTTTTGTTAATAAACAAATTTGTGCAACTTATTGTTAATTAACCGATTTCCTAATTTCGGCGGGCGATCGAAATGTCGTATTCTTGTAGAGCATCGCAAACCATGAAACTTTCGTCCCAAACGTTTTCCTCTACAACGCTTTCCTATACCGATAAAATCGAGAGAAAAAATCGTAAAGTATGAAAATTTTTCTAAGTCCTAGCGGCGTAGACCTTTACAAGAGTGTGGAGCCTCAACGGTGCGACTTAGAGGAAAAAGTGTATCTTTCTTTTTTACGCAGAATCGAAAAAGAAACAACATTGCACTGGGCGAAAAATTTCGTTAATAGGGCCAATTTTGCGACTTATTGTTGATTAACCGCTTTCGTAAGGACGGGCGGCAGTGGTGTTTCCGCCAAGACAGTAGAGCGGCAGCGGTGCGACCTAGAGGAAAAAGTTTTAATACTTTCTGGCGCGGAATCGAAAGAGAAACAATATTGCCCGGGGCGAAAATTTTTGTTAATAAACAAATTTGTGCAACTTATTGTTAATTAACCGATTTCCTAATTTCGGCGGGCGATCGAAATGTCGTATTCTTGTAGAGCATCGCAAACCATGAAACTTTCGTCCCAAACGTTTTCCTCTACAACGCTTTCCTATACCGATAAAATCGAGAGAAAAAAATCGTAAAGTATGAAAATTTTTCTAAGTCCTAGCGGCGTAGACCTTTACAAGAGTGTGGAGCCTCAACGGTGCGACTTAGAGGAAAAAGTGTATCTTTCTTTTTTTACGCAGAATCGAAAAAGAAACAACATTGCACTGGGCGAAAAATTTCGTTAATAGGCCAATTTTGCGACTTATTGTTGATTAACCGATTTCGTAAGGACGAGCGGCAGTGGTATTCCCGCCAAGACAGTAGAGCGGCAGCGGTGCGACCTAGAGGAAAATGTTTTAATACTTTCTGGTGCAGAATGGAAAGAGAAACAATATTGCCCGGGGCGAAAATTTTTGTTAATAAACAAATTTTTGCAACTTATTGTTAATTAAGCGATTTCCTAATTTCGGCGGGCGATCGAAGTGTCGTATTCTTGTAGAGCATCGCAAGCCATGAAACTTTCGTCCCAAACGTTTTCCTCTACAACGCTTTCCTATACCGATAAAATCGAGAGAAAAAATCGTAAAGTATGAAAATTTTTCTAAGTCCTAGCGGCGTAGACCTTTACAAGAGTGTGGAGCCTCAACGGTGCGACTTAGAGGAAAAAGTGTATCTTTCTTTTTTACGCAGAATCGAAAAAGAAACAACATTGCACTGGGCGAAAAATTTCGTTAATAGGCCAATTTTGCGACTTATTGTTGATTAACCGATTTCGTAAGGACGGGCGGCAGTGGTGTTTCCGCCAAGACAGTAGAGCGGCAGCGGTGCGACCTAGAGGAAAATGTTTTAATACTTTCTGGTGCAGAATGGAAAGAGAAACAATATTGCCCGGGGCGAAAATTTTTGTTAATAAACAAATTTTTGCAACTTATTGTTAATTAAGCGATTTCCTAATTTCGGCGGGCGATCGAAGTGTCGTATTCTTGTAGAGCATCGCAAAGCCATGAAACTTTCGTCCCAAACGTTTTCCTCTACAACGCTTTCCTATACCGATAAAATCGAGAGAAAAAATCGTAAAGTATGAAAATTTTTCTAAGTCCTAGCGGCGTAGACCTTTACAAGAGTGTGGAGCCTCAACGGTGCGACTTAGAGGAAAAAGTGTATCTTTCTTTTTTACGCAGAATCGAAAAAGAAACAACATTGCACTGGGCGAAAAATTTCGTTAATAGGCCAATTTTGCGACTTATTGTTGATTAACCGATTTCGTAAGGACGAGCGGCAGTGGTATTCCCGCCAAGACAGTAGAGCGGCAGCGGTGCGACCTAGAGGAAAATGTTTTAATACTTTCTGGTGCAGAATGGAAAGAGAAACAATATTGCCCGGGGCGAAAATTTTTGTTAATAAACAAATTTTTGCAACTTATTGTTAATTAAGCGATTTCCTAATTTCGGCGGGCGATCGAAGTGTCGTATTCTTGTAGAGCATCGCAAGCCATGAAACTTTCGTCCCAAACGTTTTCCTCTACAACGCTTTCCTATACCGATAAAATCGAGAGAAAAAATCGTAAAGTATGAAAATTTTTCTAAGTCCTAGCGGCGTAGAACCTTTACAAGAGTGTGGAGCCTCAACGGTGCGACTTAGAGGAAAAAGTGTATCTTTCTTTTTTACGCAGAATCGAAAAAGAAACAACATTGCACTGGGCGAAAAATTTCGTTAATAGGCCAATTTTGCGACTTATTGTTGATTAACCGATTTCGTAAGGACGGGCGGCAGTGGTGTTTCCGCCAAGACAGTAGAGCGGCAGCGGTGCGACCTAGAGGAAAATGTTTTAATACTTTCTGGTGCAGAATGGAAAGAGAAACAATATTGCCCGGGGCGAAAATTTTTGTTAATAAACAAATTTTTGCAACTTATTGTTAATTAAGCGATTTCCTAATTTCGGCGGGCGATCGAAGTGTCGTATTCTTGTAGAGCATCGCAAGCCATGAAACTTTCGTCCCAAACGTTTTCCTCTACAACGCTTTCCTATACCGATAAAATCGAGAGAAAAAATCGTAAAGTATGAAAATTTTTCTAAGTCCTAGCGGCGTAGACCTTTACAAGAGTGTGGAGCCTCAACGGTGCGACTTAGAGGAAAAAGTGTATCTTTCTTTTTTACGCAGAATCGAAAAAGAAACAACATTGCACTGGGCGAAAAATTTCGTTAATAGGCCAATTTTGCGACTTATTGTTGATTAACCGATTTCGTAAGGACGAGCGGCAGTGGTATTCCCGCCAAGACAGTAGAGCGGCAGCGGTGCGACCTAGAGGAAAATGTTTTAATACTTTCTGGTGCAGAATGGAAAGAGAAACAATATTGCCCGGGGCGAAAATTTTTGTTAATAAACAAATTTTTGCAACTTATTGTTAATTAAGCGATTTCCTAATTTCGGCGGGCGATCGAAGTGTCGTATTCTTGTAGAGCATCGCAAGCCATGAAACTTTCGTCCCAAACGTTTTCCTCTACAACGCTTTCCTATACCGATAAAATCGAGAGAAAAAATCGTAAAGTATGAAAATTTTTCTAAGTCCTAGCGGCGTAGACCTTTACAAGAGTGTGGAGCCTCAACGGTGCGACTTAGAGGAAAAAGTGTATCTTTCTTTTTTACGCAGAATCGAAAAGAAACACATTGCACTGGGCGAAAAAATTTCGTTAATAGGCCAATTTTGCGACTTATTGTTGATTAACCGATTTCGTAAGGACGAGCGGCAGTGGTATTCCCGCAAGACAGTAGAGCGGCAGCGGTGCGACCTAGAGGAAAATGTTTTAATACTTTCTGGTGCAGAATGGAAAGAGAAACAATATTGCCCGGGGCGAAAATTTTTGTAATAAACAAATTTTTGCAACTTATTGTTAATTAAGCGATTTCCTAATTTCGGCGGGCGATCGAAGTGTCGTATTCTTGTAGAGCATCGCAAGCCATGAAACTTTCGTCCCAAACGTTTTCCTCTACAACGCTTTCCTATACCGATAAAATCGAGAGAAAAAATCGTAAAGTATGAAAATTTTTCTAAGTCCTAGCGGCGTAGACCTTTACAAGAGTGTGGAGCCTCAACGGTGCGACTTAGAGGAAAAAGTGTATCTTTCTTTTTTACGCAGAATCGAAAAGAAACAACATTGCACTGGGCGAAAAATTTCGTTAATAGGCCAATTTTGCGACTTATTGTTGATTAACCGATTTCGTAAGGACGGGCGGCAGTGGTGTTTCCGCCAAGACAGTAGAGCGGCAGCGGTGCGACCTAGAGGAAAATGTTTTAATACTTTCTGGTGCAGAATGGAAAGAGAAACAATATTGCCCGGGGCGAAAATTTTTGTTAATAAACAAATTTTTGCAACTTATTGTTAATTAAGCGATTTCCTAATTTCGGCGGGCGATCGAAGTGTCGTATTCTTGTAGAGCATCGCAAGCCATGAAACTTTCGTCCCAAACGTTTTCCTCTACAACGCTTTCCTATACCGATAAAATCGAGAGAAAAAATCGTAAAGTATGAAAATTTTTCTAAGTCCTAGCGGCGTAGACCTTTACAAGAGTGTGGAGCCTCAACGGTGCGACTTAGAGGAAAAAGTGTATCTTTCTTTTTTACGCAGAATCGAAAAAGAAACAACATTGCACTGGGCGAAAAATTTCGTTAATAGGCCAATTTTGCGACTTATTGTTGATTAACCGATTTCGTAAGGACGAGCGGCAGTGGTATTCCCGCCAAG